>JBBPBX010000253.1:57663-83713 GCA_038048925.1 Garcialebias charrua
AAAGAAACCTTGACCTTGACCTTGACCTGGGCCTGATCACGTGATGTGACCAAGCATTCTAATGTCCAAGGCGTTGCTGCCATTAACCTTTTCAGAGCTGGGTTACAGCTCAGGTTTATACAAGACTTTGTGCAATTTAATAAATATTTACTGTTTTTTGAGCTGGACAACATAAACCCAGGCGCTGGACTTTGCTCAGGAGCCATCAGTTGATGGTGTGTACTCCAAAAAAAAAAAAAAAATCTGTATTTAACTAATTTTATTAAAAGTGGCCTTGAAAACATACTGGAACTGTGGTGTGACAGAGAATTAGTCCAGTTAGTATCAACAGAGGTGTGTTCATTCTACGATGAAGATCGACATTCATTCATTCATTCAACCTTTATTTAGTCAGGCAAATCTTTTGAACCTCATGGGCTCATTTACGAAAGCGACCTGCTAAAACTAAAGAACAATGAACAGCAGTGATAGAATTTCATTAAACAATAAACAAACAAACAATAAACAATAGAAAACAAAAAGAGAGAAAAAAACAAAATATTTTTTTTTCTTTTTTTTAACAAAGTATCAAAAAACTAGCAAAACATTATAAGGTAGACGTATATAAACTCAACTTGTTTTCAGGAAGAATGTTTTTTTTTTTTTTTTTGCAGAGTTTTAACATTTGGAACATATTTCTCAGAGAACGTGGCCAAATCTCTTTCACTTAATGCTGTATTGTTTCCTAGAGCTTGGTAACTTTGTTAGGAAAATTTGAAAACATGTAAAGTCCTCCTATAATCAAATCTCTAAAGAGGGTTTAAAGAAGATACTGTGTTGTGGTGAGTAACAGGCAAGAGTCATTGGCCACATTGAGCCAATTAACACGCAAGGGCACATCCCGAATGAATTAAAAACACCCTAATCTGATCAGTGTGAAAAACAAGGCCATTTCCTTCACAGGCCTCAACCAGATGGCACTCACTCTCAGCGGCTGCACTGACACAGGCCTGGACTAGTCACAGTGTAAAATTAAGTTAGCGCCTCGGTCTGACATGGGTCCTGGGCAACGTGAGCTCCGAAACCCATTCTCCCTTGGCCTAAAGGTACAAGGTCCACCATGCCAATTCTTGGCCCCTTATTTAATTACTATCCTCAATGCAACTTGCAGAGAAGTGCCGCTGACAACTTCCTGCTGTCAGACAGCTGTTTAGACAAGTCAACCTCTTACAGTGCATTCTAAGTCTATGTTAATTCAACAGTTTTTACTGTGTGTTTTTCAGACTCACAGTGGAGTATTATAGATCTTATTACATAATTTTACATTTTAATTTTTTTCTGCACTCTCTCTCGTGCAAGGTGGATGCCGTTACTCTCCCTCTCCTGTTCTCCTCCTGCTTTTTTGCTGTCTGTCTGTGTATCAGAGCTCCTGTTACACATCTTCCGAAATGAAAACTGCTGTCATTGATCTGTTCAGCTGGACTTTCAATGCAATCAACAAAATCTTTCCAACGAAGCAACAGGGTCCTGGAGAGCCCTCATGCCCAGCTGAGACACGCATGGCGGAATATGTCATGGATCCATGGGCAGGTTGGGAGCTGATGTGCCTCTCCATATTGTCTCAGGAGGACGCCAAAGATGTTTATATAATTGGAATCATGATAGTAGGGTTTCTGTTTTTTGGCATTGGCATATTCCTATGTTATCGGTTATTGAAAAAGACGACTCTTGCAGTTTTGGCCATGGCAAAACTGCCGAGTCGGTGTGAAGGTTTGGTTTGTGCTTTGAGTACTCAAAACCAGCTGATTTAATAATAATAATAATGTCTTTTCCTGTCATCTGCGTATGTTCCCATACACAGACGAAATTCGTCTCTGCATTTAACCCAACCACCTACCAGGTGGTGCAGTGAGCAGCCCGAAAGCGCCCGGGGAGCTGGAGAAATAGGTGTGCACTCATAGACACCCCAAGCTGGGTAGTGGCCGGGACGCGAACCCACGACCTTCGGATCCGTAGTCAAAAGCCCTGCCACTACACCATCTTGGCTCCACGAGCTCAACCGTAAAATGGAAGCGATTTGGGAGAATCACAGGCCACCTGCGGCCTCTAGAACTCTGCATCATGTTGGAGACAACCTTGGAGGATGCTCATAAGCACGGACCTGTGGAATGCCCACAGATCTGGCCATTTTGGGATCAAAACTACCAGCAAGACTCGAGGTTGACAAGAAAAAAACAGTCAGACAGAAAAAATCAACAATTGTGGCTTATCTGAATCTGACTCCCCTGTTGGGCCTCGGAAGCAAGCCAACTTATCAAATTTGTCCTAGGATATGTATAAACTAAGGAAAAGCTCTGTCTATTGCACCCCCCAAGAACTTATGTGATGGCTTATCAGAATTGCCAGCTGACCAGCATTTCATCAGGACTATGGTCTATCTGGAAGTGCTTCATGGACAAATCTCACCGACTCGACGTCAAATACACATGTAATGTGTTTATAAATGTGCTGCAGAGTTTTTGATGTCTTAAATCATGTCCTGATATGACAAGATGTGATGAGATCTTTTTTGTAATACCACAGTCCTCTCCTCATAGCCTTTCCCTTTCTCAATCTCTAAAAAGTATTTTGAAAAGGATAAGGGGCCGTGGTCTCAGGAGCAGCAGCAATGTGCACTCTGCCCATCTTTCAGACAACTGTATGATCTCACTGTACAGGTAGTCCCCGACTTACGAGCGAGTTCCGTCCCTAGGGGGCGCTCGTATGTCAAAAATTCGTAAGTAGGATCACATAGTAAAAAAAAATATATATATATATATATATATTTTTTTATTTTTTTTTTAAATAAATGAATACATGTACAGTACTGGACAGTCACCAAGCACTTAGCCTATCCTAACACAGTTTTTAAAGATGAAGGAATGAGTTGAATTGTCTCCCTTTCACATAAAGGGAGCTAGCTCCCTTTATGGGAATGGAGCCTGCAGGGAGGAGGGAGACAATTCAACTGACTCCTTCATCTTTAAAAACTGTGTTAGGATAGGCTAAGTGCTTGGTGACTGTACAGTACTGTACATTTATCTATTTATTAAAAATATACAGTACTGTATATACAGTATTTTATTTTTTTATTGTTTTTTATTTATAAATAGATAAATGTACAGTACTGTACAGTCACCAAGCACTTAGCCTATCCTAACACAGTTAAGGAGTCAGTTGAATTGTCCCTCCTCCCTGCAGGCTCCATTCCCATAAAGGGAGCTAGCTCCCTTTATGTGAAAGGGAGACAATTCAACTCATTCCTTCATCTTTAAAAACTGTGTTAGGATAGGCTAAGTGCTTGGTGACTGTCCAGTACTGTACATGTATTCATTTATTTATAAAAAAAAAATTATTATTATTATTTTTTTTTTTAAATGAGATGCATACTCGTAAGTCCGGGACCTCGTAAGTAAGAGCGCTCGTAAGTCGGGGACTACCTGTATTTCGGTACAATGATAATTAAGCTTTTACTGATTCTGATAAAATTAAAACTTTCATTGTGAAACCTAAATTATAACAATGTCATACCTAAACGTTCTTCAGTAAAACCAACTCGGATGGGGTTTTGAAAAGCACAAACTTTTCTATATAAAGACTCAAAAGGAAAAGCATCAGGTCAAAGGAAATACCCCTGTGGTCAACGTTTAGATTGTGCCATGGCTGGAAGAGCCAAATAATTTTTTGCATTTATGAGTGGCCGCTGTCATTATAAAACAAATGGGGAAACCAACTTGGACTCCTGAGTCTGACGGTGTGAGCATAATGGATGATAGTGATGGGTCAAGTAATACAAAATATATTACAATTTTAAAAGAGTCATCTATACAACTCTCCCCCGTTTGAATTTAAGGGCAGAGTATCTGGATGGAGACTACTTTTTAGTGAAAATATTCTTCACAAGGATGAACCTCCAGAACTCAAAACACTGCTTGGTTTTTTGATCTTGTGATTATAAATGACATGAAAATTGCTTGTTTGGTCCGAATTGTGTATTTTTAACTCCATGAAATCGGCACCTGTCCTATAACATTTCTAAGTCATTTGAAATTATTAAAACAAATGAATAAAACTTATTTTAGCAATTTAGTGGAAAAAGGTTATAAAATAAGGCTCGTACGACTTCTCGACTACACTGTACACATCACAAATATCTACTGGCATGCCTCAGAATGGTTTTTTTGTAACATGCAAGGCATATTGTGGCTCCTTGGATGAAATATCAAGGACTGTATTTGTGTACTATGACCCAGCTTGTGAGGCTGTACAATGCTGAGGTTTACCTTAAACAATAGATAGCTGGAGTTTCCAAAGCTCAGCAGTATCAGCTTTCATCCTTTGCACAAAATACATGGCAGAAGTATTCTTTATTTTTTTTTTCCGAATGGCTTTGAAGTTGCTGTTGGGCTGAGCGAATTTGGGGCTTGTCTTAAAAAAAATAAAAAAATAAAAATAAAGACAGAAAGCCAGAAGCAGAGAATACAGCCTTGAACACCACACATATCGTCCAGATTCAAACTTTGCACGGAGTCCATCCTAACCAAGAAAACGGGTTTTCTTGTTAATGCAATCATTCCCAGCGTTTAAAAAAATGCATTATGATGGAGAATTTTGCAATAAACTGCTAAAATATCAGCTGTGTTTTGCTTCTAATAAGCCTCTACTAAATATAACTTTTTTTTTTACTTAATGTAAACATTTTACACCGTTCATTGAGCTGCATAAGAATAGAAAACGTATTTGAGTAAACAACCAATATTGTGGATCTACCAGACGTAAAGCCACTAAGCTGTGCTGCTTTTGCACATGAGCAGCTTGCACTGCCGCTGTCAAAGGTTAACCCCTGACAGGCAGTCTGGTGAATTAATAAAGTTGACCGTGAAGAATGAGAATTTCACTGCCGAGCCTGAAAGCTCGAGTTTTCAGAACACCTACGGCTCTTCTCCAGCTTCCAAACTCACATCTACATTTTTGCTCAGCTCCACTGAGTTCTTTCTCTTTCAGTGTCAAAAAAAATGAAAAAATAATGCTGCAGCCTAAGGACAGGTCAAATTGTTTCCATGCAATCTGTCACATAAAATTATCAGAGAGAGATGACAGGAACTAATGAACGGGGGAGAGGCGGGAATATTTGTATAAGACAGAACCCTTTTGTTTGAATTAGATCTCAAGCCCATTCCCAGGCTGACCTGTTAAGGGGTGCAAGCCTGTGAAATGGAAGAATGTAAGAAGTACAAGAAAGCATTACTGTCACCCATCACTTGAATTATTTTATCAAATGAAGTTGCTGAAGTTCTATGATTTGGTGGACCATAACACTTTGTCACTCATGTACACAGTAAAAAAAAAAATTCCGTAAAAAAAAAAACGGAAAATGTCCTGGTAATTTTCTGCCAGTACACTGTACATTCTCCGTTTTTTTACAGATATTTCCGTAAACCCTAAAACGGATTTTTCCCGTAATTTAACAGTTTTTTTAATGTATAATTTACATAAATTTCTGTTAATCTAGGGTGCCAGGTAAATGGAGTCCTCTTTCGCGCTTCTTCTCAAAGGTTCTTGTTCCCAGGGTGCTTTGCGCGGGAAAAAAAATGGAGAAACTCCTGTAAAAAATAATAATGGAAAATTCCTTCACACTTCCACAGTACATTTACCTGTTTTTTTACGGATTTTTTTTTACAGTGTAGAGCTTATAAAAATACACTACCATCAAATATCCAAATGTATTTTGTGAAAAGATCAAGTTGTTACAATCTCAAGGGTAAAAATGTGTTTGTAAAACCGCAGTTTAGAACTAGTTTTAAGGGAAGAACTACCTTAATTCAGGGAGTACGATTATGGAATGACTTAATGACAAATGTTAAGGGAGCCAAATCAATCATTGTATTTAAGAAACTGGTTAAAAATGAACTGTTAAACAAATATAAATGAATGTATTTTAATGAATAATATATGAGAATTGAGAATTGAATGAGTTATTTACTTATTTTGTTGTTATAGAAATTTTTGTTTGAATTGTTATTAGATAAATAAGGAGCAGATTTAATAAGATACTGTCTTCATCCGCTACCTTTCATTTTATATTTTTTCCATTATACATATGTTAATTGTTGTATTTCATTATTATAAAATGAATAAATTAATTTTTAAAAAAGTTCTGAACTTCGGAACAGATTAAAATGCTTTCACGTCATAATTATACTCAGAAAAATAAACAACCTAAAAGAGTCGGTTCGTTTAAGTAGCATATAACTCAGTCTTGCGTCCATCCCAACCACGTAGGAGTCCTGCTGAGGAAGGTGTCTTGTCCCCATGCAGGCCTTGCCAAAGCGTTCCTGTCAACTGAACACAGGATCAGGTGTCGCCATCTTCACAGCCCCTTCTGGTTCTGCTTAATGGGAAATGAAGTCCATCAGAAAAACTTGGACCAGAACTGAGCCAGAATGGGTCCTGACAGGCAGGAATATCAGCTTGTGACAGAAGTCAGTAATTGAATGATCGGCTCCCCCCACATTTTACTCATAATGAAGAGAGTATGTGCAGGGAATGTGTTTGTCCTTTTTCATCCTTCATCTCCCCTTTTCCCTGTCTTCACCCCTTTCTTGGCCCCTTAATAAATCATTTGCGGGAGCAGAAAATAGGGATAATTTTACTTCACTTCAAAGTGCTCCTTACAGTGTCATTTCTGCAACCTCAAAGTGATGATGCATTAGGAAGTCTTTTGTGAGTTCCTCCGTGGAGCGCTCTCCCCTGAAACGAAGCGGCGCTGTATCGTGAGAGAGCGAGCTCAAGTACATGAGAGATCAATTATCACACCTCATTTTTGTCTCATATGCAAAATGAAAATGGTCTGCCCCGAATCATCAGGTGGCGTGCCGCCTCCCCATAAATGTGTTTCACAGATTTTCTGAAGGGGTCTGCCATATCCCTTGAACAGTTAAAAAAGTTAAAAGGAAAGAATTTGCCTCCTCCTAGATCTGTCTTCAGATGTCCCCGTGTGGACGAGATTTAACCCCAACACTCAGCATGATGTCACCACACACTTGTAAACACCCTTTCACATTAAAAGCTTGAAAAAAAAGAAGAGTTTTTTTGGTCTTTGTGTGTTTGTCAGCCAATCGTGGGACAACTTCGTTCATGTTTCCAAACTCACATCTACATTTGTTGAACCTTTGTTATATCATTATGAATTATAAATGTGGTTTATGGATACATTTTGGATGAATTGATTGTTTGAATGGAATTTTGTTTTTAAAAAAGGGTTAGATATTATAAGATTTTCTTCTTCTTCTGCTTCCTTTCATTTTAAATGTGTTCTTTATTTCTCTATATCATTCTGTAATTTTTTTTGTTCTTTTGTGTTTTTTTAAATTTGAAATGAATTTAAAAAAATGTTTCTGTGAAATGTAATAATAAATAAGACACAAAAGAAGCTTGTGTTGAAGGCAGTAGTGAAGACGGGCGATGATTGTGTGAGGAAGTGTGGCGTTCAGCTTTGAGATGCAGCTTCATATTTCGCATCGCCCAACAGAAAATTTCAACCATGCAAAGGATTGTTAATGCAATAAATGCTTTGAGACTTTCTCCTATCATTAGTTTTAAACCTCAAACTAAATTTTGTTGTAGTGCGTTGAAGCTGGAATGTCTGTCAAACTGGGCCCTGACCCTGGGCCGGCTGCTATAATGATGGGAAGATGAAAGAGCAGGCCCATTCCCAGGCTGCCCTGTTCGGGGGGTGCAAGCCTGTGAAATGGAGAGATAATGGAGACCAGGTGTGCTGTGGATGCCTGAGAAGCTCCTCGGTCTGTCTGAGAGCTCCTCTCAGTGAGCGGGTGGGCACACTACTCCAGCTGGGAATTAGTTTGACCACCACTCTGTTTTTCATCCCTTTTTTTTGTAGAGAGAAAGAAAAGACAGAAATTAAGACAACAAAACACAACAACTATCCACAAAAAAAGCACAAGGCAAACACACCCAACCTCCGTCCGCAATCCCGCAAAGCACACGACAGAACACAGCAACACATACCGTATTCGCCGTTGTAAAATACGCACCGGTGTTTAATACACTTTGTCCAATTATTAACAATAAACAAGAAAAAAATGTACACAATACGCTTCGGTGTTTAATACGCGTCATCGCCACGCGACGCGTCAGCGCCTCATTTGCCCTGCTTAAAATGGCGGCGACAGAAGCGAGCGAGTACAAAGAACTTCACAAGGAAACACGGTAAAAACAATTATTTCTTTGCGAGAAAAATATATTTCTTAGCTGACTTTATAGAAGACGTGCTCCTGAGCTTAACGAAATGTTCAAAGCTGGATTTTAAAAAAAAAACTTCGCCGAATTTTAGGCAGGCGGCTCGGACCGGACGCTTTGTTTCTTTAAATTTAGCTAAATAAACGCTTAAAAAATATATTTCTTACCTGACTATAGCAGACGGGCTCCTGAGCTCAACCAAATGTGAAATCAGCTGGATTTAAAAATCCGCGGTGTGGTTTATGAGTGGTATCTTGCAAACAAAAACAGCGAACCTCACAGCTAAGCTCAATGCAGCTACCGGTACACCCAGAGCAAGGGGCGGACAGCGACAGAGTCAGTCCGACCAGAGGAGGCTGTTTTCGGACACATGAGCTAGAAACTTCTGGAAGTGGCCCTCCTCTTCCTCTTCACTCTCTGAAGGCTGAGTTAGACTCGTGCTTTGGTCCGCAGGCTGGAGCGCGCGCGCTGCGCGTGCACTGTGCCGTGCGGCGAAATGCGTTTACAGTGTCGCCTCTGTGTTTATGGTTGACGCACGGCGGCGCATGGCAAAGTGCTGTTCTTTTACGGACCAGCAGGAGGCAGTACCCTCTAAAACCTGTGCATATGTTGCAAGAAAGGTGTAGAAGAAGAAATCTACCATAGAAGAAGAACTGTTTGAAATCACACAACAAAAACAAATAGCTTTCCGCTCGCGTGCTGAACTGTTGTCTTTAAGGCTGAGTTAGACTAGCACTTTGGTCCGCAGGCTGGAGCGCGCGCGCCGCGCGTGCACTCAGCCGTGCGGCGAAATGCGTTCAGAGTTTTGCCACTGTGTTTATGGTTGACGCACGGCGGCGCATGGCAAAGTGCTGTTCTTTTACAGACCAGCAGGAGGCAGTACCCTCTAAAACCTGTGCATATGTTGCAAGAAAGGTGTAGAAGAAGAAATCTACCGTAGAAGAAGAACTGTTTGAAATCACACAACAAAAACAAATAGCTTTCCGCTCGCGTGCTGAACTGTTGTCTTTATTTGCGGTTTTAATGCATGGAGTCAGCGGAGGAGAAAGCGATCACGTGACTTTTGGCGAAAAAAGAAAAGAAAAGTCCGACTCCAGATCAGGAATGAAGGAGAATTCAATACATTCAATACGCCGTCTCCACGACCACAGTGGGGCAGACAGCTGCAGGCTCTGGCATGAAGAGGGTGAAGGCTGTTGGTGGGGACCTGTCAATCAAATCGTAGCGCCCACGGCGCGCGCACTAGGCTTGTGGAGTTTCAAAAATTCAGAGGTGCACGACACGCTCTAATCCCATGCGCGGGGCCAACGCGCAGGGGCGGGGACTGCGATATTGCATCACTTTTGGCACGCGCGCTGCGCGACACGTCGACTATAAATCTAGCTTGGGTCCTCTGCTGGCTGCTGCCCACAGCGCCCGTATAGCGGCCGAAACTGGTACTGCACCATTTTTGCCAAAAATGAAAAACGAAGAATCAGAGCGAAAAATGGGTCTAAAAATATGGGGAAAAAAATCCATAAATAATACTCTTCGGTGTTTAATACGCAGGACATTCAAATGAGCAAAAAAAAAACGCGTATTATACACCGGCGAATACGGTACATAAAGAATAATAACATTCATGACTATGCAGTAGAATTACATAAATATACATACACATACTTACAAATGAATATACAGTATACATACACATACATTCATATTCAGCCACATACCCATCTACATATCTGCATATGATATCTACATATACATCCCTGCACCCATTTGTGTGTGGTTGTGAGCATGCATAAGTGAATAAGGTTCCTCGAATAGAACATTCAATAGTGACCGCGAAGCATCAGAGATCCCCCCCCCAAGGCCCGAGGCAGACAAAGGGGGGATCAGAGCCCAAGACCCCAAGAAGGACCCCGAGCCCAGAGTCCCCAGGGCCACCCGAACAGGACGAGCCACTCACCAACTCCCCAGATCCGACCAAAGGGGAGAACAGGAAGAGCCCCACCAGCGACTACACACAATGACCCCCCGGGACCAACAGCGACAAACTCACAGGCCCCCGCCGGAGCCCGCTGCACCGACGTAGCCCCAGTGGGCACACTACTCCAGCTGGGAATTAGTTTGACCACCACTCTGTTTTTCATCCCTTTATTGTGCACATACATGATGTGAGTACAGAAAAATTCATACGATCAAGTTGGAAATGAACGTCTTTTGATGGAATTTTTTTGTCCTCATCAAATTACATTTGACATTACATCACATTTTCTAGAGAGACACGAACAGCCGGAAACAAATTCCTTGTGTGTGTCAACATACTTGACCAATAAACCTGATTCTGATTAACGGCTTCTTTAATTCCCAAAACATGAAAGTTAGCCTAATTTACTGCTCGTGCGCTGGTGGTATTCATAAATAGGGTAATTATACCAATAAGGTTTTTTTTCCAGCATTTACCCTTTGTGTCTATAATTAATTTAAAGTATTGAAGTTTTAAATGAAAGGTCAGCATAGTTGCCCACAAAAGTGTTTCTAATTGGACCAGACAGGCTTGTAATCCTCTGCTGTAATTGCAATCTAATTAGCAGCCAGCTAGCAGAGTCCTACACGCCATTTAACATTGAAAAAATTAACCCTTCTCAAGAACCGACTGAGAGCGTGTTTGAAAGACTGTTGCGGATCCTGCGGGAGGAACAGTTTGCTCCACTTCTGTCGTCGACAGGAGGTCAGTAAATGTCAATTGACCTGAGAGCTGAAAATCCTGAAGCGGGACTCAAGTGGAGATAAGTCCTCATTAACGCCTTCGTATACATAAGAGCTGGATGAACGATAAATATGAAACATTGATTGCATGTAAAGTGGAATACTTTATCATCACAGCTTATTGAAATGTGTGCATAATTATACTACAGTGTCATGTTTTTGAAGGAGTGGACCACTTATTTTATACGAAGGAGGAAGGGGCAGTGGCAGTTCACAGACGAGCAATAACATGAATTAAATTCACAAAAATATAAGGACATTTCAGGAAGGTGTGTTTTGGTTGTTTAAATCAGTGGTTCCCAACACTGGTCCTTGAGGAACACCATCCTTCATGTTTTAGTTGTTACACACCTGATTCAGTGATTTATGTATTTATTTATTACATCCTCAAGTTCTGCAGAAGCCTGTCAATCACCCATTCATTCAAATCAGGTGTGTTGGAGCAGAGAATCAACTAAATCATGCAGGATGGTGTTCCTCAAGGACCACGGTTGGGAACCACTGGTTTAAATGGTGGTCATGCAAAATGTTTTTAATTCAGAAATGCAGCTCAATTTGTCAAATACCCGTTTCAATTATTCGTATTTTACTTTGTATAACCTGGACAGGTGCAACACGATGGTGCAGTTGATAGAGCTGCTGCCTCTCAGCCAGAAGGTTGTCGGATTGAATCCCAGCTGGGCAGTCATTCAGGGTGGAGTTTGCATGTTCTCTCCATGCTGCGTGGGTTTTCTCCGGGTTCTCCGGTTTCCTCCTACAGACCAAAAACATGCATGTTAGACTATTGATAACTCTGAATTGTCCCTAGGTGAGAGAGAGATAGAGAGTGAATGGCTGTTTGTCTCATTTGTTTCTATGTGTCCCTGTGATGGACTTACAACCTGTCCATGGTGTAACCTCACCCCTCACACAGTGATTGCTGGACATGGACACCAGCGACCCCCGTGATCCAAAATGGAAGAAGCGGGTAAAAGAAAATGGTTGGATGGCTGGATGTGTCCCTGTGATGGACTGGAGACCTGTCCAGGTGTCCCTGTGATGGACTGGAGACCTGTCCAGGTGTCTCTGTGATGGACTGGAGACCTGTCCAGGTGTCCCTGTGATGGACTGGAGACCTGTCCAGGTGTCTCTGTGATGGACTGGAGACCTGTCCAGGTGTCCCTGTGATGGACTGGAGACCTGTCCAGGTGTCCCTGTGATGGACTGGAGACCTGTCCAGGTGTCCCTGTGATGGACTGGAGACCTGTCCAGGTGTCTCTGTGATGGACTGGAGACCTGTCCAGGTGTCATGCTTACACACTCTCATCAGGACCCTGGCAGCACTGTTCTGGACATACTGTGGTTTTTGTATGTTCTTGCATCTCAGTGGTCCAGTCTGGAAGAGACAAAGACACAAGATGAACTTTTCTGCAACAGTGAAGGACAGTGTGGACCAAAGATGACGGATGGAACCTGGAGAGGTGAGTATCACTGCAGGTTTATCTTTTGCTCTTTTCACGTTTGATTTTATTTTTAAAGTTATTTAATTCTGTGAAGTTTCTGTTGTGTTTTGTTTTCCCCTGACACCCTTTGTCTTCTGTTGCAATCATCACACCTGCACCTGTGAAGTCATCACATCCCAAACAACTTATTCTCTAGTCTTGATTTTTCTGTTGCTCTCTTTTCAGAATCTCTAACTTGTCTTGTTGTCTGGTCCTTTTTATTTATTTGTTTGTTGCTTGTTTGTTTATCTGTTTGTCCATCATTTGACGTCAACTCCCATGTTTCGTTCCAAAGCGGTGCTTCAAGGAAAATGCTGCGCTGAGTTTGGACCTTGTATGGGAGTGTCTCTGTCAGGTGGCCATGACTAGTTTCAAGTTAAGCGGTTTGTCTATAAGCTAAAACACTAACGACACTGTAAAGTTCTGCAGAAGAAACTTTGTCCTCAAAATCTATTTAACCCATGTTAGACATTTACCACCACAGGGTTCTGCAGCATGAACAAAGCCCAAGTGGATTCTTGACACCACCATTTTTCATCATATTTCTTCTGTTTATTTTATTTTATTTTATTATTCAAATTCATTCATTTTAAAATACAACACAAAACAATACCACAAATTAGGCTTAAACAACTTATAAATAAAATGAAGGGTAGCAGAAAGAAGAAAAAATATCATTACTGTATATATGCCCCCTTCTGTTTATTTATTGGTACTGTATTACTAGTTGAATACTTCAAACAAAATATACATGACTGAAATTACCAGAAAAAAACAACAATGTGACATTTAACGAGTAAAAAGTTCAACGCTGTCTTTATTCCATCCCCTTTATTCTCTGTTTCACGCCGTTTTGCTCATGTAACACCACCTACACAGTCAGTTAAACATTGTCTGAGCAGTGCGTTGCTCCACAGATCCTACGATTGTGAATCATAGACAATTAATGTGCAGCATACTGCCCGAAGCCCCTAACAAAAACACACTCACGCAAACACAGTTTATCCTTTAGGTTTGCTTTTTTATTTGTCTCACTGCCTTCTTCTTAAAGATACGATGACACTCGACACATCAAGCCCAGGTCGCTGAACAGTCACTTTAAACTTCTGCTTAAGTAATTAGCGGCCGTTAACCTGGTTCACATCAAATTCATATACTGTACCAAATGTTGGGCAATCTTCCCACAACGTGCTCTTTTCCTTAACCCATCCTTTGGTATATTAATTTTTGACCAAATGTCCCCGCTTGACTACTGTAATGAGGTATGATGCATCGAACCTTAGTTGTTACCATGGAGACAACAGTCCCCTCTTTCTTGTTATTAGAGCACAAACAAGCGCTGGCATCTATTGTCATTTCACATGACGGAGTCTGATCAGAAAAGAAGAAACAGTTGGATCCTTTACTCTACTTTCTATGGGGCTTTTTCAGATTTTCTTTGGATTTTAATGGATGTTTTCGGCCAGCGGACACCGTGCAGGATCATTGTTAGGTCATACACCAGCAGAGAGAAAGCATTCACCGTTTTCTTTGTCTGTTTCAGAAATTCAAATGCTTTGATGTTGGTTTGCAAATGGCGGTAGGGGTCTGGACGCCATCGAGCTAAAGTACCTGTTAAAGTCATTCCGCCTGCTTGCAAATAACAAAATTTACTTCCTCTTCTTTTTATTTCTGAAACCAAAATGAGAGAAGCTCATTTTTATTTTTATTTACCATTTTTACAAGCAAAATATTTCTCAAGTTCATTTAATTGGGGTCGTGTTGATGAACAATAACACAACTCCCAACTAACGAATTGTCATTTTCTGCACAGCTGTGATAAAATTACCAGCTGACTGGGTTTGGAGCACAGGAAGCAAACAAATGCACCATAACTTCAATACAAATTAGAGACAAAAGAAAACGTAACAAATGAGTTTCATCACAACTGGGCCAGTCCTGTGCATCTCTCTCTCTGTTTGCATCACTTAACGCTGTGCAAGATAATGACACTGTCACTGACTAATAGCTCTGCAGCTGTTCTGAAATATTCCAGCTCTATTTTATTTCCATTTAAGATAAAGCTTTATACTTGTTGTCTTGACAAGAAATTGCACTTCATTTCCAGACGTTCTTTTTCCCCCTCATTTCAGTTTTAATCAGTAGCTCCTTTCTAGTCCTGTTGTTTGAGGTGAAAGTGTAGCGGCTTGCCTGCCTGTCTTTTCTCTCAACATAATCTCTTCCTCTCACAGAACAATAATCCTACCTTATTTTCTCTCCCAGTGTTGGTCTTTTATTACTTCCAGGTGTTAAGGCTCTGCCTCCCTTGCAAGCAGATGTGCTGGCTACCTTATTTTCTCTCCCAGTGTTGGTCTTTTATTACTTCCAGGTGTTAAGGCTCTGCCTCCCTTGCAAGCAGATGTGCTGGGTCTGAAAAAAAAAAGAGCCTTTTGTGCTATACGGTGCTATTCCAAACCAAATATTCAACTCACAAAGCGCTCTGATGGAAGGCGGCATAAAAAACGACCAAAATAAAAACTGGGTGAATGAGTATTTGCATTAAAGAAAAGCAGTGACTGACAGAAGGGATTGAGAAAAACAAATGGAATGCAGATCAAACCTGTGAGGTGTGTGCAGAGAAGAAAGTCGCAAAAGAATCGACTGCAACTCAGAGACAAGAAAGCAGAAATCAAGGTTTAAAAAAAAAAAGAAAGAAACAACAAAACTACTTTTTGTTCAGGCTGCTCTAGATTCAGTGTGCAACAGGACCAGCTAGATTGCACGTGTTAGTGAGCTGTTTGTTGACTGGTCGGTCAGCTCACCCATTTACTGATTTTTTTCATTCAACCTATATTTATACAGGCTAGCCTCGTTGAGCCATGGGGACTCATTTACAAGAGGGACCTGTCTTTTGTGAGTTTTGTGAGTTTATGGGTTGCCGTTTGTAAAGTTACACAGTCCGAAATTAAAGGAGACCAAATATTGGTTTCATAAATTTTTATGGTATGTCTGTGGGCTATCCAGAACATGTTCATTCAATTTAATGCACAAAATAATTCTTAGATAATGAAATATCCCCTTTCTAGTTGTGCCTTTTCTCACTTCCGATCTGAACAGGCTGTTTATGATAAGGCCACGCCCTTCAAAAATCTGTTGACATTAACTCCGCCCTCCAAAGGGGACCCTGAGTCAGACCCAGAGGCAGACGCCATTTTGGGCAGGGCAAATGAGGCGCTGACGCGTCGCGTAGGCCGCTGAGAAACATCCATAAGTTCACCCTCCATGTTAAAAACTCTTCGTCTGACTCTTCGAAAACAAGCAATAAGGCTGCAGAGTAACACACTGGCTGCTAACTGCTATACACGCTCTCTCTAGCGGGGACCGCTTTTTTCACGGACCACATCCGGCGCGGACCGGATATGGTCCGTGAGCAGTCGTCCGGTTGATTTAAGAGCCCGTAAATAAGTTTTTTCGTTGATAGATAATTAGTTATTAGCTGTACTGCATTTTAACAACAACGAAACATCGAACTCTAGTAGCCATTGTGCTGAGATGAACTCAGGAAAAACCACAACACGTCTTTTATACTGAAGTGGGTGGAGCATCACCAGGGGTTGCTAGGTGAGGGGCTGGACTCAGGTTGGGGTGGGTTGTCCTGGCGCTTGTGACGTCACAAGCGCCAGGATTTGAAAACGAGACGTTTATATCACTGAAAAATAAATATACTTAGAATAAATATACCACTGGGTGCATTTTTTTTGGCCCTAGGACTGTTTTTTTAGAAGTACATAACCAAAGTTGAGTAAAAAAAACATTAAAAAGTGAATTTTGGATCTGTGGTCCCCTTTAACATACCGGTAGATTTTGGGGGTTTATTTAGCCTTTCATAAGAAAGAAAATAGTTTTTTTTTTTTCATTCAAAGCCATGTTTTCACCATGTCAGTCATACATTTGTATATGTCATAGTTACAAACTAAATATTGAATTTACAAACTAAATACAGGTAGTCCTCGGGTTACGAAGGTCTCGACTCACGACGTTTCGCTGTTACGAACGCCCTCCCATTGAAAAGCATTGTTTTGAGTTACACGGTTTATGCGCCTTTACACCAGAAAATACGGTACCAAAACAAAACTTACAGGAAGGAGGGAGGGAGACGTGCTGGGAACTTCCTTAGGCAGACCGGAGCAGAGGAGGCCAGGAGGGGCTAATATGCTAACTCTGGACCGCCGGACCGCGCGTGGAAATACAGGAGACCTTATTTTTTGGAGCGGAGGTTTGGAGTGGAGGTTTGGAGCGGAGGCTACAGCTGAGCAACAAGCCAACAGGCTTTGCTGTAAATGCTGTGGACCGCGTGAAGCTGCAGGAGCTCGGAGGTGAACGAGCTAACATGCTAACAGACGGAGGAAGAATTGACCAGCTCCGAGTAAGAGATTATCTATTTTTTTTCCCTTCATTATGGCTCCAAATGTGCACGTCACTAACCTTCTGTGGCAGGAGCCGAGCTGAGGCAGAGAGCATTGGAGGGCTGGGCAGGAAACAGAATCCAGGGACATAGCAAAGGTCGAGAGCCAGTGTGAGAAGGCAAAAGATGCAAAAAGGAAGATCCGTAGTCGTGGTCAAAGAGGAGAGCGAGGTCATACCGTGTAAGCTGCAGGCGTGGTATCCAGACGAGGGCAAAGACAAGGCGAGGAGTCAAGAACAAAGCTATGATTATAAACAAAGAAACTAGGGATGAGGAATGCTGGACAGTTTACTTGCTATGAGGCTTTCAATAATCTGGCACCTACAGTATCTGTGGCAAGAGCTGAGTTTATAAAGGGCAGGCACCAGGTGTAGAGCATAAGCACTGATTACCGGGATCAGGGAGAATGGCTGCACAGGGATGATTGACACAGGCAGCTAGAAATGACAGAGGGAGAGTGGCCAGAGAAGAGCATAAACCAAAGATGATCAGAGGTGCAGAACATAGATAAATGCATGGGAAGGGGTCCAAACATGACACTTTGGAGTTGCCCACGGTGTAAGACGCCAAGCTGATGTGGGTCTACTCTTAGCCCTTTACTTGGTGCCTGTGTGTTGGAGTAGATGAGATAGATGAGAAGAATAGATGAGAAGGTAGCTTCCTTTCACCTTCGGGTAGGGAGATGGGCTCTGACTGTGTTTATGCACCAATAAACAGTTCAGAGTACCCAGCCTTCTTGAAGTCCTTAGTAGGGGTGCTGGAACGTCCTCCAGCTGGGGACACCTGTATTCTGCTAGAAGACCTACATGTCCATGTGGGTAGCTACAGTGTGACCTGGAGGGGCATGACTGAAAGGAACCACCTCTCTGATCTGAACCTAAGTGCTAGTCAGGGTTTGCATATCATACACACTATGTTCAAATTTAAGGGTGTCCATAAATGCACATAGCACCAGGACTTCTTAGGTCATGGATCGGTGATTGACTTTTATAAATAAAATTATTTCAAGTAGAGATAAAATCTGCACCATCCTTCCTACTACAGTATTCCCTCTGATTGCATGTCAGATGAGGCAGCATTAGAAATGTCACTAGAAAATGATCTATGTTTGGACTGTTTTTGTCCTGTTGAGCTCTCCGTATTGTCAAAAAACAATAACTTCTTCCAAACCATCAACATGTATACTAGATCCTATCTCAAACAGACTGTTTAAAGAGGTATTTCCCATAATTGATGTCCACATGTTGGATCTTCTTAATCTGTTTCTAATGAATGTTTATTTACCACAGTGCTTTAAAGTTGCTGCGATTAAACCTTTACTTAAGAAGCCTGATACTGATTCAGGAATTCTGGTCAATTATAGACCTATATCTATTCTAACATTCCACTAAAAAAATTCGAGAAAACAGTTGCAAATCAATTGTGTGAACATCTGGACAGTAATAATTAGTTGGAGGAGTTTCAATCGGGGTTTAGAGTTCATCATAGCACAGAAACAGCACTGGTAAAATTAATTACTGTATATTCTCATGGCCTCAAACTATGAACTTGTGTCTACACTGGTCCTGTTACACCTCAGTGCTGCATTTGATACAGTTGATCACAATATTTTACTACAGAGGCTTGAATATGATATTGTAATTACAGGAACAAATCTAAAATAGTTTAAATCATATTTACCTGATATATTCCTGTTTGTAAATATATACTGTATTCATACACCAAAGTTAGTCATAGAGCTCCTCAGGTCTCTGTGCTTAGACCAACACTATTTCCTTTATATGTGCTTGCTTCCATTAGGTAAAGTTATTAAACAGTATTGGATAAATTTTCATTGTTATGCTGATGATACTCAGTTATATTCATCTATGAAACCTGAAACCTGATGATACATTCTGGCCGGAGACTTTAATCACGTGAATTTAAAGGACTGTCTCCCAAATTTCTATCAGCATGTGGCCATACCAACACGTGGAAACAAACACGCTGGACCGTGTTTACACGAACGTAAAAGATGCTTACAAAGCCAAACCCCACCTCCACCTAAGACTGTCAGACCACATCTCAATTTTAATGGCTCCTGCTTATCTGCCCCCGCTGAGATGCTCCAGACTGGTACAAAAGAAAGTTAAATGTTGGATCCAGGACAGTGGCCCCATACTAAGAGATTGTTTTGAACGAACAGACTGGCAGGTTTTCAGAGAAGCTGCTGAAAATGGAGGATCGCTTGATCTTGACCAATCCACATCCTCAGTACAGTGGTACATTAGTACATGTACTGACACCATCTCCACCACAACATATGTTAAAAGCTACCCCAACAGAAAACCTTGGCTGAATGCAGAGGTTTGCACCCTGCTGGCAACCAGGAACACTGCCTTCAGGTCTGGAAACTCAGAGGAGCTGAGAAGGACTAGGATAGAGCTGGTTGCTGGCATTAAGAGGGCCAAAGCGACATATGCACAGAGGACCGAGGGTCAATTCACCTCACAAGACCCACGGAGCATGTGGAGGGGCATTAAATGCATAACAGATTACAGTATAAAGGCAGGAGCAAACAATGCCCCAAAGACCCATATCTGCCAGATGGCCTCAACAAGTTCAATGCATGCTTTGAAGACCCAAACAGACCACCCAGCACCAGACTCACCTCACCACCGAATGAAGAGCATCTCAGCATGACTGCAGCAGACGTAAGGAGTACTTTCAGGAGGATTAGTCCGCAGAAAGCAACCGGCCCAGACAACATCCCCAGCCAACATCTTTAACACCTCACTTAAGGCCCCTGCAGAGCTCTGCGTATGGCTGTATGCCGATCTACGCCGTTCGTACACAGAGGCACAAGCGTAGCCCCGCAGGGCATGTACGCGCAAT
This sequence comes from Garcialebias charrua, assembly GCA_038048925.1. Classification (NCBI taxonomy): domain Eukaryota; kingdom Metazoa; phylum Chordata; class Actinopteri; order Cyprinodontiformes; family Rivulidae; genus Garcialebias; species Garcialebias charrua. Next base: position 77,497 of record JBBPBX010000253.1, read on the forward strand.
GCTCAATTTTTACGACCCCGAACGCAAGCGTGTTGTTGCACAATAAACTGCCCGGCGCCGGACTGTTTTGTATGTGACACAAATATATTAAATTCCCCTTCTTCATCCTTGATCTGGCCTTTTCTTTTGTTTGTTTTTTGCCAAAAGTCAAGTGATTTTACTTAATTTTTTCTTCTTCCTGAGCTCTGGTTGAAGCGGCAGCTTTTCTCCTCTCCTGCCCAACTTTTCCTCACCCTACGTGGTTCTTTTGTCTTGTCTGCAGTTCCTTGACACTCATCTCTCGAACGTAAATTGATTATGGATTCGATATCATGGATGATCAACTCTATTTATTTTTTTCCCACAAAACAAGAGAACCAGCTTTCCCGTCGCAGACAAATTCCAGCGGATACGTGATGGATTCCTGGACGTGTGGAAGGTCAGGTATCGGCCAGTCTTGTCTGTGGAGGATGCTTACATAATTGGATTTATGATGACAGCAGCTTTACTGATCGGCACCTGTGAAGCACTGTCCTATCGGAAAAGAAGACTCAGAGGATGAGTGAAAGTTTGATCTGTGTAGTGAGCTCAATAAATCGGCTGCTTTACAAGCTTTGGGACTTGTCAGCGAAGAGGGATTCTACCTGGATTGGGATTTACTGCATGGTTTCAGTGGAAGGATTAAAACATATTGGGTATTGGATTTTGATCGTCCAGAACAGACACTCAAGGCTGCAGAAAAAGTGAACTGTTTGCCTGAAGAAAATTCAACAATCAAACTTATCGCAATGTGACTCCCCAAACAGCCTTGAGGAAGGGTTGATTATCAAATTTCTCCTGGGTCATGAGTTACCAAGGACAACAGCTGCATCTATCGCACCTCACCTCCCCCCCTCCCCAGAGAACTCTCTGTGAGCGCTTATCAGAAACGCTGGCTGGAAACATCACAGAACTGTGGCTGATCTGAAAAAAGGCTCATGGACTTATCTCACTGCTTGGACCTCAAATGCATATGTAATTTGTCTTAATTGTGCTTGCTGGTAGAGGTTTTTGATGTCTGATGTCGTGTCCTAATAGAACAAGATGTGAAAGATCTTTTTTGTAATACCACTACCAATCCTCATGGTTTTCTCCTTTTTCATATCTAAGATTATCATTCTGATAAGGGAGGAGATGGCCGCGCAGATCCCGCTGCAGCTTCACACACTTAAGGCTGGAATACACCTGAGCGTACATGAAGTACGCGCTCATTTTGTGCGCATGTTTTCGCTGCTATAGCTCGGCTTTTATCAGCTTTCAAACGCTCTCGTTCTCGCTCCAGATCCTTGTTGTAATATGAGCAGCTGCGCGCGGAGGGGACTCAACTGAGCTCGCTGATTGGTCACTTGCTGACACGCCTACTGAAATGATTGACAGCTTTCAGTCAGCTCAGTGAAACCTCGAGAATGCATCATGAGCAGCTCGCTGAAGACTTCTGCGGTGTTCTGATGCGGTGTTTCTACTATATATGTTATAAAAAGTTATCTCAGAAATAAAAATAATAACAGGGAGCGCTTTTCCTGCAGCACACAGTCCACCAGGGAATATTTAAAACATCGCGCACCCAGGTAGGACCTGAATTCATTCATTTCAGTCATCGAGTGAACGGAGGAAGAAGCGGTTACTTGACTTTAGGCAAAAAAACAAAAGAAAAGGCCCGATCAGCGATAAAGAAGGGGAATTTATTTCATTTGTGTAACATACAAAACAGTCCGGCGCCGGGGAAGTTTATGGTCAGACACCGCGCAAGCGTCCGCGGTCGTAAAAAAAAGCTTTGCGCGTACATGCCCTGAGGGGCTACGCGAGGCTACGCTTTTGTCTTGACGTACGTACGTGGCGTATAGGCGTACTGCATGTACGCTCAGGTATATTTTGCCCTTTAGTCCCCCTTCAGGATGACTGTGCGTACATGTTCACGTTGTACCTAGTGCAATGTCAATAAAGATATTCTGATTCGATCTTTTCCTCCTCCGTTGACTCCATGACTGAAATGATGAGGAAATGAATGAATTTGTCATGAGAGAATTAAACTCGGGTCCAGCATGGCTGCAGGAGGTTCTACAGATTTCCTGGTGGGCTGGTCTGATGTGTGGTCTGCAGGACCAGCGCTCCCTGTTTTTATTTTATTTTTTAGAACTTTTTATTAACATATAAACACAGAACACCGCACAGCTGCAGCTGCCAGCTCGCACCTTTTTTCTCCACCCGACCTGTCAATCAATTCAGTAGGGGTGTCAGCAAATGACCAATCAGCGACCTCAATTTGTCCCGTAGGTAAACGCTCTGACCTGCAGCTGCTCAAATGACGTCAGGAATTAGGTGTGAAAACGCGAGAATGAACGCGAGAACGAACGCTGAGCTGTATGGGTGAACTGCCTGCGCATAGTACGCACGCACGGACACGCGTATGGCCGTACGCAGAGCTATGGGTGAGCCTTTACCCTGGAGACAGTTCCCATCTGCCTGAAGACCGCCACCATCATCCTAGTCCCAAAGAGCTCTACAGTGACTGGCCTGAATGACTATCGGCCAGTGGCCCTCACCCTGATAGTCGCTAAATGCTTTGGAAAACTGGGCATGACCCACATCAAGACAACATCAGCGAGGACCCTCGTAAGAACCTATCAACAGTGGATGCCATCTCCTCTGTGGTCCACACTGCTCTCACTCACCTGGAACCAAAGGACTCCTAACTCCGTATGCTCTTTGTGGACTTCACATCTGCCTTCAACACCATGATCCCCCAAACCCTGATGGTCAAACTATTTACACTAGGACCAAGTCTCTCCATTTGTAACTGGGTACTAGACTTCTTAACAAGCAGACCACAGTCAGTGAGGATCCATAACTTCTCCTCCTCCACCATAACCTTCAGCACTGGCTCTCCTCAAGGATGTGTGTTGAGCTCTCTCCTGTTTACTCTGCTCACATATGATTGTGCAGCTACCCATCCAGGCTGTCTTATTGTAAAGTTTGCAGATGATACAAGGGTGGTGGGATACTTCACAAACAATGATGATTCCAGCTACAGGCAGGATGTGGAACACCTGGAGAGCTGGTGCAAAGAGAATAACGTTCACATCAATGTGAAGAAGACAAAGGAGATGATTGTGGACTTCAGAAGGAACAAACACATCCACACCCCACTGAACATAAGAGGATCTGCAGTGGAAGTGGTCTCCAGCTACAAGTACTTGGGTGTACACATGAACGATAACCTCAGCTGGAGCAACAACACCACCAGCCTGATCAAGAAAGCTCATCAGAGACTCTACTTCCTCAGACGGCTGAGACGAGCTGGTCTGAGAAGCTCAGTCCTCACCTCCTTCTACAGGTGTGCAGTGGAGAGCATCCTGTGCTCCAGCATCAACGTGTGGCATGGAGGCTGCACAGCTGCAGAAAGAAAAGCTCTGCAGAGAGTGGTGAAGGCTGCACAGAAGTCTGTTGGAGTCAGTCTCCCCTCCATCACAGACATCTACACCTCTAGATGCAGGAAGAGGGCCACCTGCATCATGAAGGACCCCACTTTTCCTCATAAAAACCTGAACGCACTCTTTCATTCCGTAATATCAAGAATATCAACCATGACATTCTTTTATCTCATATTTTCTCCACCTTCAGCTCCTCCAACCCAGATGATCTTGTCACATTATACAACACCAGCCTAACCAACATCCTTAACTCTGTTGCTCCTCTGAAAACTCGGACTGTTTCCTTCTCCAACTTTGCACCCTGGTTCACTCCAGAACTCCGCTCCCTGAAAACCAAAGGTCAGCGACTAGAGCATCTCTATAAAAAATCTGGTCTCACAATTCACAAGGAACTTTATGCAAACCACATCATCCACTACAAGAACAGTATTTCTCAAGCCAAATCTAGCTACATCTCTGACATCATCAGTTCCAATGTTGGTAATTCAAAGACATTGTTCTCTCTCCTTCACCGTTCTGTCTCATCTCCTAACTCTCTACCCTCTCACATGGTTTCCACAGAATTCTGCAACTCACTGATGTCATATTTCAATGAAAAGATTATTTCAATTCATAAACACCTTGGACCAAATACTGCCCCCAGCATCCTTGTTGAACTCCCCCCTCCCTCCCTCCCTTTCTCTGTCTTCTCCCTCCCCTCTGCTGATGACATTGCTGACATTATCAGCAAGTCCAAGTCCTCATCCTGTCAACTTGACCCATTTCCCACAGTTCTTGTTAAATCCTGTCTCCCGTCTCTGCTCCCTATCATCACTAATATCATCCACTCCTCCCTAACCTCTGGCATTGTTCCCACAGCCTTCAAATCTGCTGCCATCACCCCCATCATCAAGAAACCAGGTCTTGACTTTACCAACTTCAGTAATCTTCGTCCGATCTCCAATCTGCCCTTCATCTCCAAGATCCTTGAAAAAACTGTTGCTAGTCAACTTCACTCTCACCTGTCCAACAACAACATTTATGAAGAGTTTCAATCTGGATTTCGCCCCCACCATAGCACCGAAACAGCTCTAGTAAAAATTACTAACGACCTTCTTCTTGCTGCTGACTCTGGTCTTCTGTCCATCCTCATTCTTCTTGATCTAAGTTCTGCCTTCGACACCATCTGTCATTCTATCCTCCTCAACAGACTAACCTCTATTGGCATCTCAGGTACCCTGTTAGACTGGTTCAACTCTTATCTCTCTGATTGCACACAATTCATTCAGCTTAAATCCTTCCGTTCCCAGTCTTCCCCCGTCTCCAAGGGTGTCCCCCAAGGCTCTGTCCTCGGTCCCCTCCTCTTCATCATTTACGTCCTTCCTTTAGGTCACATCTTCCGCAAATACGGCGTCCATTTCCACTGTTATGTTGATGACACACAGCTCTGGTGATGATTAGCCATTTAGTCGAAGTCGACTTTTGGCCTCTTTATGGATCTGTCCTCTCCACGCGTTCCTGTCCTCAACGATTACTTTGAGTTCTGCGATCGTCTTGCTGGTGGCCGATATGATTGTATCAAGCCAGCGTGTTCTTTGCCGTCCTCTTCTTCTCGTTCCGCTCACTTTGCCCAGCATCATCAAAGTCTCTAGTGAATTTGCGCGCATGATTTGGCCGAAAAAGGACAGCTCTACTTGTCATCAAAACCTAACTCCACCCACCCACCCTCCATCGTCACCGACTGTCTCAATGAGCTAAATCACTGGTTTTCTAACAATTTCCTTCAACTAAACAGTAACAAAACAGAAATCATTCTTGTCGGTACCAAAAACTGTTTTTCAAAATCAGAACATCTTCTCGTCCCCCTTAACAACTCTCTGCTATCCCCCTCCCCTCAGGTCAAGAGTCTCTGTGTCATCCTCGACACCACTCTCTCCTTCACTTCACACATCAACAATATTACTCGGTCTGCCTATTTCCACCTCCGTAATATTAACCGTCTCCGTCCTTCTCTCACACCCCGCTCCACAGCCATCCTGGTGCACAGTCTTGTGACTTCCCGTATCGATTACTGCAACTCCCTTCTCTACGGCCTCCCCAACAAATCTCTCCACAAGTTACAGATGGTCCAGAACTCAGCTGCCCGTGTCATCACTCAAACCTCCTACTATAACCACATCACTCCTGTCCTGCAGCAGCTCCACTGGCTCCCGGTTAAATCACGCCGGGGTCGGGTCGCGGGGGTAGCAGCCTAAGTAGGGAGGCCCAGACTTCCCTCTCCCCAGCCACTTGGAGCAGCTCCTCCGGGGGAATCCCAAGGCGTTCCCAGGCCAGCCGAGAAACATAGTCCCTCCAGCGCGTCCTGGGTCTTCCTCTGGGTCTCCTCCCGGTGGGACATGCCCGGAACACCTCACCAGGGAGGCGTCCAGGAGGCATCCTAACCAGATGCCCGAGCCACCTCAACTGGCTCCTCTCGATGTGGAGAAGCAGCGGCTCTACTCCGAGTCCCTCCCGGATGACTGAGCTTCTCACCCTATCTCTAAGGGAGAGTCCAGCCACCCTGCGGAGAAAACTCATTTCAGCCGCTTGTATCCGAGATCTTGTTCTTTCGGTCATAACCCAAAGCTCATGACCATAGATGAGGGTGGGAACGTAGATCGATCGGTAAATTGAGAGCTTTGCCTTTTGACTCAGCTCTCTCTTCACCACGACAGACCGGTACAGCGCCCGCTTCACTGCGGACGCTGCACCTATCCGCCTATCGATCTCACGCTCCAGTTTTCCCTCAT
>JBBPBX010000253.1:86633-114884 GCA_038048925.1 Garcialebias charrua
CTGTTTCATGTTGCTGCTGATCTGTTTCATGTTGCTGCTGATCTGTTTCATGTTGCTACTGATCTGTTTCATGTTGCTGCTGATCTGTTTCATGTTGCTGCTGATCTGTTTCATGTTGCTGCTGATCTGTTTCATGTTGCTGCTGATCTGTTTCATGTTGCTGCTGATCTGTTTCATGTTGCTGCTGATCTGTTTCATGTTGCTGCTGATCTGTTTCATGTTGCTGCTGATCTGTTTCATGTTGCTGCTGATCTGTTTCATGTTGCTACTGATCTGTTTCATGTTGCTGCTGATCTGTTTCATGTTGCTGCTGATCTGTTTCATGTTGCTGCTGATCTGTTTCATGTTGCTGCTGATCTGTTTCATGTTGCTGCTGATCTGTTTCATGTTGCTGCTGATCTGTTTCATGTTGCTGCTGATCTGTTTCATGTTGCTGCTGATCTGTTTCATGTTGCTGCTGATCTGTTTCATGTTGCTGCTGATCTGTTTCATGTTGCTGCTGATCTGTTTCATGTTGCTGCTGATCTGTTTCATGTTGCTGCTGATCTGTTTCATGTTGCTGCTGATCTGTTTCATGTTGCTGCTGATCTGTTTCATGTTGCTGCTGATCTGTTTCATGTTGCTGCTGATCTGTTTCATGTTGCTGCTGATCTGTTTCATGTTGCTGCTGATCTGTTTCATGTTGCTGCTGATCTGTTTCATGTTGCTGCTGATCTGTTTCATGTTGCTGCTGATCTGTTTCATGTTGCTGCTGATCTGTTTCATGTTGCTGCTGATCTGTTTCATGTTGCTGCTGATCTGTTTCATGTTGCTGCTGATCTGTTTCATGTTGCTGCTGATCTGTTTCATGTTGCTGCTGATCTGTTTCATGTTGCTGCTGATCTGTTTCATGTTGCTGCTGATCTGTTTCATGTTGCTGCTGATCTGTTTCATGTTGCTGCTGATCTGTTTCATGTTGCTGCTGATCTGTTTCATGTTGCTGTGTTCGTTCCTGTTCATCTGCTCATACAGACTCATGTTTGTGCTGCTGTTTGGAGTAATGTTTTCTATGATGTTAGTGCTTAGTGTATTTTTAGTTGGTGTTTTTCTTAGTTCATATCTTAGATGTTATTACTGTTCTTCTCTTACATTTTATTGTTGGATGTAACTGGGACCCTGTGTACATAATCTCGTTTCATCACATGTACCACATGGTACGATTGACAATAAAGATTCTCTGACTCCGATTACTTCACTGTTTCCTGCAGACAAAACAAATCCAGTTCAGGCAAAAAGTTCTGCCAAATGTAAGCGAATCGGTGTAACTTAAATAATAGTTCACTTCAATTTACTTTAGCACCCGTGTACAAAAACGTCATGTCAGGACATTATAAAAACATATAACATGTCCACTTAATCTAATTTTCAGCAGTAATAGCTTAGAAACTGGGATAAAGATTAGAGACAAAAGCAGGGCAGGTTTTTGTTGTTGATCGAGTTCTCAGGAAAGTGTAGGAGGACTAGCGGTGTGGCCACTCCCAGGTGGAATTCCCCTGAATTTACCTGAGTCCATCCCCCACTGCTTCAGGATAAAAGTGTTCCTGTGCAAAGGCAGGTGCATATTTGCCTAAGAGACAGTAGAAGACAGGTCACAACTAAAGTCACAACTGGGGATTGTCTTGGAGCATCAAGTTCTGCGTCATACTGTGGCTTGCACTGAAATTAGGTAAACGACTTTGAGTAACTATTGAAATCAATTATTAGTGATTGTTTGTAAACGTAATATATGCTTTAAATAAGTTAGAATAAAAAAAATCCAGTTTTTTTATTTTATTGACTGGTTCGTAAACAAATATCGTCTTTGCCTTTTAGGGGCTAGATGTCTTCACCGTGCCTTAGCAGCATCCTGACTCACGCCAATCTCACCATGTATGCGAGCGGCCTGCCGGATGTCCTGTCTCAGCAGCCCGGCAGGCTGCACAGCATCAGCGCCCGGGAGAACAGGAGCTCAGCGTTCAGCTACAGCAGAACTGGTGAGAGGATCATTTCTCATGTGTCACTTTGTTCTTATTCCTTATAGAAACAGTTTCTCATTTTTAACTGGCACCAAAGAAATGTCAAATGTTTGCTCTTTTGTTCTCCTTTCAAACAAAAGTTAAGGAATCATGAGCTTGTTCTACTTTGACCTAATTTAAACACCAAGAGTTTAATGATTCACTTCAGAGTCAATGTTTAACTGCGCTCAACCATTACAGCAGACTCGTGAAGAGTCAGTGTGTTCTTTATAGATCTTCATACCAGATCTTGTTCAGATACGCATCACTCCATGTTGCAACTAAAGACACCTTGAGATGTAATGCAAATCATTTAACAAGGTTGTGGTTTAAGTATGTTGTTCAGTCAGATATAGATAAATGTGAATGTACTACGATAAATCTCATTCTGAATCTTGAGCCCACATAAGGTTTTAGATTAAATCTAAAAAAGCTAAGTCTGGTCCTCTGGACATTCAAAAAACAAAACAAAACAAAAAAAATTGTAGAAACGTTTCGTCTTTCGTCCGAAAGACTTCCTCAGTCTGAGCTGCTGTATTCAGCTCAGTCTTATAAATAGCACCCTCTCACAGTGGATCAACCAGTTGGCTGATGACAGCCGAAACCAGCTGCTCACATGATCAAGGAGGACCATCAGCCTAACGATGGATCGTTAGCACCCTGATGGTTGTTTGCTACTCACAGAGGGCTGAGTGATACTAGCAATAACAGCATTGTAAGAGGGGGACAGTTGAACCGAGGGGGACAGAGGACCAGACTTAGCTTTTTTAGATGTTTCTCCCTGGATTATTGAGCATGCATCAGGGTGTTTTAGATTAAAGTTTATCATTCAGAGCTGCTAAACTCAGAAGAACAACCCCAACATGAGAAGAACATACTGTAACTCCTGGCTCTCCCTCCTCAGCTCAATGGTACAGGCAGATAAGTCCTCACTGCTGGACAGCAGAACATGTTCTGGAGTGGCTCAGTGACCATGTGGAGAACACCAAGTTTGATGCGAGCACACTGAGTCTGGCGTACTGTGCCATGGACGGCCCCGCCCTCTGCCACAAGAACCAGGAAGAAATGATTGCAATCTTTGGCCCACAGCTTGGCCCGCACCTCCATCAGAGCTTACAGGAGCACAAGACCAAACATGGTAGTCAGTCTATCTTTTAGTCTATCAATCTGTCTGTCTATCTTTGGTCCTTATGGTTGTTGTGGTTGTCTTTTTAAGAGCTGCAGAGCCTGTCGGCACCAGAGCTGAGTGAGACCTGTCAGCTCCTGGACAACTTCTTGGACACCCTGAACAACCAGAAGTTTCCTTACCTCAGCACTGTCACGTTTGGCCAAGGTTTGTTCAGTACACAGTGTTTAGAGATCTGATATACAGTAATGGTGTAATGTGCTGATAATCAAATAATGTATACCTACTGTTTACAACAGACGAGGCTGTCAGAAAGACAGACTTTGAATACCAGGAGGATTATGAGCCAGCTGGTTTCACCATGGAACACATGACACCTTTCGATGACACTGAGTACCTGTCTGATTTTCAGTCTGACAGTGAATGCAGCTCCTCTACCAACAGTGTGTATTGCATATTCATCCTAATCATGTAAAAATGATAATAGCTTCCATTGTGCAGGAGTTCTGTTAGCTTTTATCTGAAATGTGCCCCCTTGTGTTCAGGTGGGACGTTCAGCTTTATGAGCTCTCCGGAGTCTGGCAGCAGTAAATCAGACCCAGAGTTTTCATACCCTGAAATATCAAGTGAGTAAGCAGAGAAACCTGCTGTTTGCAAGTTTTCATGTTCAGTATCGCAGTTCTGACTGTTAACTTGTTGTGATGACAGAGGTTCACATCAAAACAGAGGAAGAAGAGTGCTGTGTGAAGCGACCCAGAGGACGACCTCCTAAAATCAGCCAGGAACATGGAAGCAGCTTGTATGATAATCCAAAGAAAAACAAACATGGTACATATCAAACAAGAAATTATTCAATATCTACGACTTTACACCGATGAAATGTTTTATAGATCATGATTTGCATGAGTTTTGCATTTATTTTCCTAGCAACAAACACATACCTGTTTGCCTTTCATAACTGTTCTAATGCTGCCGTACACCTGGACACACTGAGCTGAGCTGTTCTTCACTTCCTGCAGCACCTCGCGGCACTCATCTGTGGGAGTTCATCCGAGACATTCTCGTCCATCCAGAAAACAACCAGGGCTTGATGAAGTGGGAAGACCGGAGGGAGGGCGTGTTCAAATTTCTCAAGTCTGAGGCTGTGGCTCAGATGTGGGGCCAGAAGAAGAAGAACAGCAGCATGACCTATGAGAAGCTCAGCCGCGCCTTGAGGTGGGTTCACGCTGCAGCTAGCGGTGACGATGCAGATGTGAGAACCGCAGCTGTCTCACAGGATTTATTTAACTGCCTGAGAATCAAGTTAATCCTTTTAGTAAAAACCGTCAAACAAAGGGTCAATGGACAAAAGAATAAATCATCAGAAGTGTTGTGGCTGACTGAGCACTAATTTTGTATATTGATGAATGCCACTGAGATGTTTGAACTAGGGATGCACCGATCCACATTTTTCACTTCCAATCCAATTCCGAAACTTAAAAACTTGGTATCGAACGATACCGATACTTTACCGATCCGATACCGTTCAAGTATACGATTGCATATAATAAAGATTTTGAACTGAGAACATTTATTTCAACATGGTGTAAGACATTCAATGAAGACTCTCTGAGCCTTACCACAGGAATCTCACAAAACTTTGCAGCTAACAGGAGGCATGTCTTCACCACACACGTTCTTCTTACTCATGGTTCAGTTGGAAAAACTAAAAAAATGCTAAGCATGATGGGAAAGACAACATAGCCACTCCCCTTAACCAGTAAGGCAGTGGATTTTGTTGTCTTTCCCATAATGCTTAGCAGTATTTTAGTTTTGAAAACTAAAATACTGCTAAGCACTATGGAAAAGACAACAAAATCCACTGCCTTACTGGTTAAGGGGAGTGGCTATGTTGTCTTTCCCATCATGCTTAGCATTTTTTTAGTTTTTCCAACTGAACCATGAGTAAGAAGAACGTGTGTGGTGAAGACATGCCTCTTGTTCATTGTTAAAGTCTAGGTTCTTCTTGTTGTGAGGCCCAAAGTGTCATCATTGGGTTTAACTCACACACTGTTAAAGCAGTCACAGAATGTGATTGAACACAAATACTCTTTGAAGCTGGATCAGAAAATATCGGCAGGTTGGATCCGATACCCGATACTGACACTATGCTGGTATCGGGACCGATACTGGTATCGGATCGGTGCATTCCTAGTTTGAACTCTCCCAAAAACTTCTCATCAGTGAAGTAATTCACGGTGTTAAACGTCTAACATGCATTCTTCTACTCGCAGGTATTACTACAAGAGGGAGATTCTGGAGCGGGTTGATGGTAGAAGACTTGTGTACAAATTTGGAAAGAACTCCAGCGGTTGGAAGGTTGAGGAGATCGGTGTGGGCATGTGAGATGTTGGTCTTTTAGAGGGTAGAAACCACAAAGCTACTCTGAGCAGAACTTCAGGAACCAGAAAAGACTGTTTTATCTGCCTGGGAAAAGAAATTTTAGACACAAACTTCCTCTTGGAGGAAGGTGTTGCAGAAAATGTAAGCCGTTGTGCTTGGCTCTAGTAGGTTTTATGAACCAATATAATAATGTTTTTTGTATTTGATCATCACTGTGGAAACTATAGTTTATTTAATTCTAGTGAATTTCTGTAAATACTGTAATGGCTGTACACACTTTTTGTAGGTTGTGTCTTTATACCTGCAGAACTAAATTGTCTTTGTTATAGTGTCTACAGTTTTTTAAAGTAATATGGGAATGATTTGCTCTTTTTCTTTATTGTACTGTCTAAATCTATCTAACTTTAAAATCAGTTGTGTATCTAAATGTAAAATGACAAACAGTGAAGACAGGACAAAGAGAAAGTAAATGTACGTGGTGTTATTTCACAACTGTAACAATGTACACTACATATCTATTTGTATAATTTGTTATGAAGTGTGTTAACACAGTGTATAAGAATAGTTGAATCATCATATCTTACAGCCAAAACATGATTTTTATTGTTTTCGTGTGATAATTCATTTTTTCATTAGTATGGCTTATTTGATGACTGTATATATGTGAGGAGTAAGTTTCATTATGTAAATAGTAAATTGTCTAAAGTTATACAAAATCGTTTTAATTCCATCCATGTTTTACAATTTTTATACCAGTGTTCAATAATTGTATATAAGTTGGCTTTATGTTTTATAATAAAATATAATTCCATTCAATTCAAAAATCCTTTATTAATCCCAGAGGGAAATCAATTATTTTTACTAGAGATGGGGCTTCGATACCAGTATAATTTATGCATCGGATTTTTCCGATCCAACCTGCCGATCTTTCTGATCCATGATGCATGTCTGTGTCTGATGACCTGCTCTGCAGGTTGGCTTCAAATTATGGAATGGATTTCCTGAACGGAGGCGTGTTTCATGAAACCCAGAGTAATAAGTCTCGTCTCACATTCAGGAAATCCGTTTCATAATTTGCAGCCAGCTAAAACGTGAGTAAATACTCTTTTGAAGGCTGAGCACTGCGCAGCACTGTTGCTAACAGCTAATCAACTTTTCATCGTAACATGTCCGCTGTGTGGAAGTATTTTACACTAAACATAGCAAGACAGCAACGTGCAATGTCTGCAGAGCCGCTGTACCGAGAGGAGGAAGCTCGGTCGCAACGAACCTACAATACATCAAACTTAATAAACATTTGAAAAAACACCACATTAAAGCACACGAGGATTGTTTAGCCAGGCACCGCAGTAAAGTTAGTTTTACATTGGACGTTCGAGCTCCGTGGCTTCAGCAGGGTCAGGGTGTTTCTCTCGTTCAATCCGGAGCAGACAATCTGATTTCAGTCAGCCGCACTCAGTCTGTCCCGTCTCGGAGGAGCAGACTGAAATCAGACTGTCTGCTTCACAGCTTGATTTAATATTTGCAGCTAGGATATAGTTTACATTTACCCTCCAGGGGATATTTATAGAGTTCTGTGATGGAGTTAAATTCAAAGCAGTCTGCTCAGATGAATAATCTTAAATTATTATTTTTATATATAAATGTTTCTGTTAACTTAATTTAATGTTTCAGGACAGTGCCCTGAAATGACTTTTGTTGTGACTTGGTGCTATAGAAATAAACTCATAGACAACCATAAAAAAAGAGTATGAACTAAAAAATAAAAGAAAATTATATATGTATTAAATGTATGAATGTAGTAAAAAATCTATGTATGAATGTAGTAAAAAAATCTTACAGACAAGAGATCAAAAGACTGGGTGGACATGGATATGATGTTTGTAAAGGACATAATGAGCCATGTTATTGAGCCGTTTACATATATATGTAACTTATCATTTTCAACAGGAATATTTCCAGATAATATGAAAGTAGCTAAGGTAGTTCCTCTTTTTAAAAATGGTGATAAATGTGTGTTCAACAATTATAGACCTATATCCTTGTTACCACAGTTTTCAAAAATTCTTGAAAAACTATTTGTGAACAGACTAGATCAATTTATAGACAAACAAAATATTCTAAGCAACAGTCAGTATGGGTTTAGAGCAAAAAACTCTACATCAATGGCTCTCATGGAATTAATGGAACAAATAACTACTGCTGTCGATCAAAAACAATATTGTGTCAGTATTTTTGTTGATTTAAAAAAAGCATTCGATACTATTGATCACACCATTCTCCTTGAAAAACTGAACAAATATGGTATTAGAGGACCAGCATTACAGTGGGTATCTAGCTATTTAAAAGACAGGAAACAATTTGTACAAATAAATTATGTAAGATCTGACCTCTGTAATATCACATGTGGAGTTCCCCAAGGCTCTGTACTTGGACCAAAGCTATTTATTTTATATGTGAATGACTTGGTAAATGTGTCAGGACTCCTTAAATGTGTACTTTTTGCTGATGATACCACATTTTTCTGTTTAAGCCCGAGATACACTCATGCGTCCTCAGGTACGCCACTCTACGCGCGCATTTTGTGCGCATGTGTTTTGCTGATATGCTTCAGCATATGTCAGAAACTATACGCTCGCGTTCTCCTTGTTGTAATATGAGCAGCTGCACACGGAGGGGACTCAACTGAGCTCGCTGATTGGTTACTTGCTGACACGCCTACTGAAATGATTGACAGCCAGCTCATGTAGCGCCTTGAAGACCGCGGCGGTGTTCATGCGGTGTTTCTACTATATATGTTGTAAAAAGTTCTCTCAGAAATAAAAATAATAACAGGGAGTGCTTTTCCTGCAGCACACAGCCCACCAGGGATATTTAAAACATCGCCGCACCCAGGTAGGACCTGAATTCATTCATTTCAATCATCGAGTGAACGGAGGAAGAAGCGGTTACTTGACTTTAGGCAAAAAAACAAAAGAAAAGGCCCGATCAGCGATAAAGAAGGGGAATTTATTTAATTTGTGTAACATACAAAACAGTCCGGCGCCGGGGAAGTTTATGTTCAGACACCGCGCATCGCGTATGCGTAGTAAAAAAAAACTTTTGCGCGTACGTGCCCTGAGGGGCTACGCGGGGCTACGCTTTTGCCACAGCGTACGTACGCTGCGTATAGGCGTATCGTGAGGACGCTCGAGTGTATCTCGGGCTTCAGGTGAAGATGTAGAACAAATGTTGGAATTGATAAAGACAGAATTTGTCAAGATACAAACTTGGTTTAAAATCAATAAATTATCATTAAATCTAGAAAAAACTAATTACATGATATTCAGTAATAAAAAGAAAACTGTTGATGTTCCACTCAAAATTGAGGGTGTTGAGATTTGTAGAGTGAGTGAGGTGAAGTTTTTGGGTGTTATCATTGATGACAAACTGACATGGAAACAACACAAATTCTGTAAGAATAAAAATAGCTAAATCTATTGCAGTACTGTACAAAGTCAGAGACCTATTGAATGATAAAGCTCTGTATTTGTTGTATAACACAATCATTGTGTGTTGGGGAGTGGACGAGTGGCTCGTCTTGTTCGGGTGGTCCTGGGGACTCTGGGCTCGGGGTCCTTCCTGGGGTCTTGGGCTTTGATCGCCCCTTCGTCTGTCTCGGGCTTTGGGGG
Organism: Garcialebias charrua; assembly: GCA_038048925.1. Taxonomy (NCBI): domain Eukaryota; kingdom Metazoa; phylum Chordata; class Actinopteri; order Cyprinodontiformes; family Rivulidae; genus Garcialebias; species Garcialebias charrua. The sequence continues at coordinate 95,846 of JBBPBX010000253.1, forward strand.
GACGGATCTCTGATGCTTCACAATCGCTACTAAATGTTCTATTGGAGGAACCTTATTCACTTATGCATGCTCACAACCACACACAAATGGATGCAGGGATGTATATGTAGATATATGTAGATGGGTATATAAATGAATATAAATATATATGTATGTATACTGTATATATATTTGTAGGTATGGGTATGTGTATTTATAGAAATCTACTGCAAGGTCATGAATATTATCAGTCTTTATGCTTGTATGTTTCGTTGCTGTGTTCTGTCATGTGCTTTGCAGGATTGTGGACGGAGGTTTGGTGTGTTTGCCTTGTGCTCTTTTTGTGGATAATTGTTGTTTTGTTGTCTCACTTTCTCTTTTCTTTCTTTCTCTCTATTAAAAAAATAAATAATAATAATTTAAAAAATACATATTGGAGTGAGAGGATGGCTGTAAGGTGTGAAGGGAGGCCATCTATAAATGGAAGAAAAAAAAAAAAGAGGTGAACTCAGGGGCTAATTCTGTGGCTAGCTGTTTGTGCTGGGTACTTGGATAAATCCGCAGAGAACCCAGCTGTTTCAAGCCAAATTAACGCGTCCAGAGGATTTTATTGTGCATTTTGTGTCGACCATTCGACGGTGAGTCGTTAGTTTTATGTATTTTAGTTACTTTTCATTAAATCTGTTGACTACCTATAGAATCTTGACATCTTCCGGGTCAGAGGTGAACTGGACGCTGAACTCTGTGTCCAGCTGGTTGTGCTGGGTTACTAATGGATAAATCCGCAGAGAACCCCGCTGTTTCAAGCCAAATTAACGCGGCCGGAGGATTTTATTGTGTGTTTTGTGTCGACCATTCGACGGTGAGTCGTTAGTTTTATGTATTTGGGTTACTTTTATGTATAAATGCGGTGGCGACACACCCGTGTATTTGAGATTTAAAAGTGGTTTTAGGGATTAAAAGATCATTCTATTTTTTGTTGATTTCGTGGCCGAATAGAATATATGTACGTAAAGTATTAAATAAATCCTTTGATTTTTGTAATTTCATCCTTTTAGGATCATTTTTGTTACTTTTCAGTTGGCAGTGTAGTGCAAATATTGCATAACGCTGCCGGCTATATATAAATAAATATATATAATATATATATATATATATATATATATATATATATATATATATATATATATATATATATATATATATATATATATATATATATATATATATATATATATATATATATATATATATATATATATATATATATATATATATATATATATATATATATATATATATATATATATATAAATATATAAATAGCGGATTAGATTAGCTTCCCCTAATTTTCATAAGACAATTGTGCTTTTGAAATTGTGGACCTAAAAGAATTAATAAGCGTTTTAGAAATTGTGGAACTAATTTTTGGATTAGCGTTGCCCAGCACTGCTGATTATTTAAAATAATTAAACAGAACTTTTACTTTAATAGCACTGTCAGAGACATGGCTCAATGATGAAAACACAAATGTTCACATTGAAGGGTATGAATTATATAATATTAACAGAAACAATAAAAGGGGTGGCGGAGTGGCTCTATTTGTTAATCATGAAATAAAATGTAAATTAAATAAGAAAATGTCAATAATTGTTGATAATATTATGGAAATAATAACAATTGAAATAACAAATAAGAGTGATAAAAATACAAGTTACACTAATAAGTTGTGTATATCGATCACAGGGATAAAATATAGAGTTATTCATCGATAAAATCTTGGAGCTATTGGAAAAGAGTTTTAATAAAATAGTTTTTCTGTGTGGAGACTTTAATATTGATCTGGGAAATAAAACAGATTCAAATAACATCAGTACATTTATAAATTCAATGTATAGTTTAAATCTTTATCCGTTGATATTAAAACCAACAAGAATTACAACTCATAGTGCTACAATAATTGATAATATTTTCACAAATATAACAAATGGGGATGTGATAGGTGGTGTTTTAATGAGTGATTGAAGTGATCATTTACTACCTGTTTTCACAATCTATAAAAAAATGATCAAAGCCTCACAAAAGCAGTTAAAATTAAGAAAAAAACAATAAACACATCAAAAAATGCTTTGGATAAATTGAAAGATGATTTAGATAAACAAAACTGGAAGGACGTGTATGTTGATGATGTGAACAGATCATATGATGAGTTTATGAATATTTTAGAAGCTCTGAATGAAAAAAATGGTGTGCAAAAAAATTATACAAAGAAAAATATTGTTGACCAACCATGGATGACGAAAGGATTGAGAAACGCTTATGAAAAGAAAAAAAGAATGATTTGCATTCATGCTTTTTGAAATTGAGAACAGGAGGCAGAGGAGAAATAGAAGAAGTATAAAAATAAGTTGGTAAGGATCATAAGAAAGCATAAAAAGGAATATTATAGTGTTTTATTAAATAAAAATAATGGTGATATGAAGGCAACATGGTGAGCAATGAATAGTGTTCTGAAAAATCATAAAGTAAAAACAAGTATTTCACAGTATTTTGTGAAGGACAACGATGAAATCCATGATGAGAATGAAATTGTAAATGGATTTAATCATTATTTTGGGAATATAGGATCAAGTTGCAACTAAAATGCCAAAAGTAGATAATAATGTGAGCCATTCAATTATAAGTTGTGCCAACAGTATTTTTCTAAATGGAATTGACAAAGAAGAAATAATGAATGTAGTAAAAAAAATTACAGACAAGAGATCAAAAGACTGGGTGGACATGGATATGATGTTTGTAAAGGACATAATGTGTCATGTTATTGAGCCATTTACATATATATGTAATTTATCATTTTCAACAGAAATATTTCAAGACAATATAAAAGTAGCCAAGGTAGTTCCTATTTTTAAGAATGGTGAGAAATGTGTGTTCAATTATTATAGACCAATATCCTTGTTACCACAGTTTTCAAAAAATTTTAGAAAAAGTATTTGTGACCAGATTAGATCAATTTATTGCTAAACAAAATATTATAAGTAATAGTCAGTATGAGTCTAGAGCAAATAACTCTACATCAATGTCTTATGGAATTAATAGAACAAATAACTACTGCTGTCGATCATAAACAATATTGTGTTAGTAGATTTGTTGATTTTTTAAAAAGCATATGATACTATTGATCACACTATTCTCCTTGAAAAAATGAACAAATATGGTATTAGAGGACCAGCATTACAGTGGGTATCTAGCTATTTGAAAGATAGCAAACAGTTTGTACTAATAAATGATGTAAGATCTGACCTCTGTAATATCCCATGTGGCGTTCCTCAAGGTTCTGTACTTGGACCAAAGTTATTTATTTTATATCTGAATGACTTGGTAAATGTGTCAGGACTCCTTAAATGCATTTTATTTGCAGATGATACTACATTTTTTTGTTTGAGTAAATATATTGAACGTGTGTTGGACTTGATACGGACAGAATTTGTAAAATGCAAACTTGGTTTAAACTTAATAAATTGTCATTGAACTTAGATAAAACTAACTATATGATACTGTATTCAGTAATAGAAAGAGAACAGTCAATGTTCAATTTAGAGTTGAGGGTGTCGAGATTTGTAGAGTTAGTAAGGGGAAGTTTTTGGGCGTCATCATCGATAAAAAACTAACATGGAAACAACACATAAATTATGTATGAATAAAAATAGCTAAATATATTGCAGTAATTTACATAGTCAGGGACTTATTAAATGATAAAACTCTATATATGTTGTATAATGCAATAATTGTTCCGCATTTGATTCATTGTATTGATGTTTGGGGGAAAACATGTAAAACAATTACAAAGCCTATTTTTGTTTTACAGAAAAGAGCTGTAAGAATTATCACCAGGAAGCGTTTCTGTCACCCATCAAATACATAATTTTATCAACTGAAGTTATTCATGTTCCATGATTTGATAGATTACAATATTTTATCAGTTATGTATAGGGCTCAGAATAAAACATTTCCTTTAAATATCCAATTACATTTTGTTAAAAGAGAGAGCTGTTATAATCTTAAGGGAATGGGAATTTTTGTGAAACCCAAATTTCGAACTAGTCTGAAGGAACGGTCTACCTCAATCCAAGGAATTAGATTATGGAATAATTTGGAGAGTGATGTTAAAAATGCCAGGTCAATGTCTATGTTTAAGAGAATGATCAAAGTTGGTTTGTTGAAAACATATGAAGTGAGTTGATGTGTATTTGTATGAAGTGACGCTCGAGAAGGAGTTGTTTGTTTTGGTTTTGTTATTTGAATATTATTATTGTTTGAAGTAATTTTTTGGTAAAAAGGGGCAGATATTATAAGATTTTTTCTTCTTTCTGCTGCCTTTCATTTTATTTTCGATTGTGTCTTTTTTATTGTATATTGAAAATTTTTTTAATGAATAAACTTATTTTTAAAAATGTTTGAGTTGAGTTTTTTTCAAAACTTAAATTTTGTTTGGTGCTACTTCTACATTTTGATTCCAGTTTAATTAAAATTGTTCATTAAGTCAGTATATTTTACTCATCACCATTTAAAGTTTTTAGTTAAATAAACTCTTTTTTTTTTTTCAGTTATCAAGACCTTAAAGTTTTTACTTTTTTAACCCAGAAAAAGTTAGTTAACATAACTCGGAAATTTAAGTAACAAGGCATTTTAAGGTAACAAAACTCAATTTTTATTAGTTTGTTGTCATTGTTTTAAGTACATTCTACACAAAACTGTTGACTTTCTATTAATCAAAGCACATGAAGCGAAACTTAAAAAATGTGAGGCGATTAAATACATCGAGTAGAACAAACTTCAAATGACCAAGTTATGAACATGCTACACAACAGGTTGTTCTTGGCTTATTTAAAATAAAAAATGAAAACTGCAATAAATATAGGAAAGGAGGGAAAAAACATGCTAAAACATTTAAAGAGAGCAGTATAAAAATAACTTTACATTTACAAAAAATGTACAGCTGCAACAATTTAGTGACTGATCAGATGCCAATTGTTAATCACCGATTTTAATTGTTTCGAGACATTATTTCTGATAAAAGCATCATATGTTCAAATTCTAGTGTCTCAAATTTGAACAGTTTTTGGTTTTATTTGTGAAAAAGTAAATAGTGAGCAACTAATCAATTAATGCAAACAATAAACTACTAATGATATCAAACAATATCAATTTAAAAATTGTTGCTGCACTAATCAAATGCCAAATCAATGAGTGCGTTCTGCTTTTTAGCTAATACCAGAGTACAACAAGAGATCAACAACTTCAATCAAATGACAATATTTTAACTGTTTAACAACATTTGCCATTGAAAACTAAAATGTGTTACATTATCCATAAAACCAGTTCTAAATGGGCACAACTTACTTTGTACAAGAGTTTCTCATTAACATTAAACAAGAAACTGGCCCATTGTGTATTTGGTCGTACAGGCTGAACACCTGCAGAGCAGCTTTTAAAGAATCATTAAGAAACTAAAAGAAGCTGTGAACTCCAGAGGAGATGCTTCAATAAAACTCTTCATCTGTGAGTTCTTACAAATGTATCATCAGGTCATCCTGGAGAGTTTGTGTCCTGGGCGACAGTTTACCATCTTCTAGACCAGGTAAAATCTTCTGAAGACATTCAAAAGTGTTGGTAAGTGGCAAGTGCTGTGGGATACCTGAGGTGAGCCCAAACAGCAGGAAGGCATTCGCACATCTGGGACAGCTGACAATGATGTCACTTTCAATGACCATGCCGACTTTCACAGGCTGGTAACAAAGTTCATGCTCGTAGTGAACTGGAGTTTGTATCATGGTCACTGGTGATGGTAACAAGGGCCACTGCAACATCTCCATCAGCTCTGGCTCATCCTAAAAAGAACAAAAATGATCAGAATCTATTGTTTTATAACAGTTTGACTTTATTCTTTAATGTCCTTTTCCAATAGTTTTATTTCAGTAAATCCATTCAAAAAGTGAAACTTATTTATTTATTTTATTTATTTATTTATTTTATAAAATAAATACATGACAAACACATGTTTCTTATAAGAAATAAAAAAATTAATATAAAATGAAAGGCAGCAGAAAGAAGAAAAAATCTTATTATATCTGCCCCTTTTCAAAACAATCAATTCAAACAATAATTATCTATAATCAACAAAACAAAATGAATAACTCATCTCAATTTACCAATTCCAACACATTTAATTTAATTTTTCATTTAATTTATTTTTTTATTTAAGTTAGGACAATGCATATTAATGAACATGACAGCAGTAAGCATCCATGTAAATATGCCGGAGTTAGCACAATAGCTAATTTGCATCCGTTGTCCTAAGGCAGGTAAGAATAAGAAACGTCCCACATTAAACTACCTCATATATAATATATGAGGTAGTTTAATGTGTAATGTGTTGGAAAACATCAAAAATGAAAAAGAAAATGATCAAAAATAAATTGTTGAAGAAATGTATGATATATTTCTTCAACAATTTATTTTTGATCATTTTCTTAAACACAAACATTGACATAGCTTTTTTCACCTCACACTCCAAGTCATTCCACAATCCAACTCCCTGGACTGAGGTAGACCGTCCCTTCAAACTAGTTATATATTGTGTCTTTACAAATACATCAGTTCCCTTTAGATTGTAACAGCTTGATCTTTTAACAAAATTTGGCTGAATATTTAAAGGTAGTGCATTGTTATGAGCTTTATACATCACCATTAATTTATCGTATTGATGTTTGGGGAAAAGCATGTACAACTATTACAAAACCTATTTTTATTTTACAGAAAAGAGCTGTAAGGATTATTGCATGGGGCGGCCGTGGCGTAGTGGTAAGGGCAGTCGTCTCCCGATCGGAAAGTTGGCGGTTCGACTCCCGGGACCCGCACCATGTGTCGTTGTGTCCTTGGGCAAGACACTTAACCCTGAGTTGCTCCCGGTAGGACTGGAAAGCACCTTGCATGGTAGTCTGCCGCCACCGGTTTATGAATGTGTGTAGCATTCAATATATGTGTAGCACTTTGAGATTTTCAGTAATGAAAAGTGCGTTATAAATTGAATTAATTATTATTATTATTATTGCAAGAAAACATTATTGTCATCCATCTAGTGTATTATTTTTTCAATTGAAATTGCTGAAGTTCCATGATTTGGTGGATTACCATATTTTAAATGTGGAACAATGATTGTGTTATACAACAAATGCAACGCTTTGTCATTTAATAGGTCCTTGACTTTATATAGTACAGCAATGGATTTAGATATTTTCATTTTTACAGAATCTATATGTTGTTTCCAAGTCAGTTTGTCATCAATGACAACACCCAAGAACTTGACCTCACTCACTCTACAGACCTCACCACCCTCAATTGTAAATGAAACATCTGCAGTTTTCTTTTTATTACTAAATATCATATAATAAGTCTTGTCCAGATTTAATGACAATTTATTTAGTTTAAACCAAGTCTGTATTTTGACAAACTCTTTCTTCATCAATTCCAACAACTGTTTCATATCCTTACCCAAACAAAAGAAAGTAGTATCATCTGCAAAGAGACACATCTGAGGAGTCCTGACACATTTACCAAATCATTGACATATAAAATAAACAACTAAATTCCAAGTACAGAGCCTTGTGGAACTCTGCATGTGATATTACAAAAATTTGACCTTACATCATCTATCTGTAGCCTACAAACTGCTTCCTATCTTTGGGGTGACAGCCCTGCCGCAACTACATACCCACTGCAGCGCTGGTCCTCTAATGCCATACCCATTCAATTTCTCAAGGAGAATGGTGTGATCTATTGCATCGAAAGCTCTTTTTAAATCAACAAATATACTTACACCATATAGTTTTTTTTAATCAACAGCTGTAGTTATTTGTTCCATCAAGTCCATGAGAGCCATAGATGTAGAATTCTTTGCTCTAAACCCATACTTACGATCACATAAAATATCTTGCCCATCAAAAAATTTGTCTAATCTGGTAACACATAATTTTTCTTAAATTTTTGAGAACTATGGCAACAAGGAAATTGGTCTGTAATTATTAAACACACATTTATCACCATTTTTAAAGAGTGGAACTACCTTGGCTACTTTCATTCTGTCTGGGAATGTTCCTGTTGAAAAAGACAAATTACATATGTAAAAGGCACAACAACTCATTATATATTTCACAACCATCATATCCATGTCTGCCCAATCTTTAGATCTCTTGTCTGAAAGTTTTTTTTTACTAAATTCATTACTTATTCTTTATCTGTTCCTTTCAGAAAAAACTATTTACACAACCATTAATTGAATAGTTCACATCTCCATCTACTTTAGGTATTTTAGCTGCAAGGCTAGTTCCAACATTAACAAAATGATCATAAAAGCCATTTACAATTTCTTTTTCATCATGGATTTCCTCATTGTTCTCCACAAAATACTCAGATACCCGTTTTTACCTTGTGTTTATTCAGAACTATTCAATATTCTCCATGTTGCTTTCATATTATCATTACGCTTATGTAGTAAATCACTATAATATTCCCTCTTTTGTTTTCTTTTGTTTCCTTTTTTGTTTTCTTTTGTTTGCACCACAGTGGAGAGAGTAGACAGCACCAAGTTCCTGGGAGTGCACGTCTCAAAGGACCTGTCCTGGAGCAGGAACACTGCATCACTGGCCAAGAAGGCTCACCAGCGCCTCTACTTTCTCCGCAAGCTGAAAAGGGCTGGAGCTTCAACCCCCATCATGTGCACCTTCTACAGAGGTGCCATAGAAAGTGTCCTGACAAGCTGCATCACTGTGTGGTTTGGTGCATGTACTGCATCCTGCCGCAAGAGCCTCCAGCGCATCGTGAGAGCAGCTGAGAAGATCGTCGGCACCTCCTTCCCCTCACTGCAGGACTTACACAGCAACCGCCTCACTCGGAAAGCCCTCTGCATGGCAGGTGATCCCACACACCCACTACACAGCTGCTTCAGACTGCTGCCATCAGGGAGGAGACTGAGGAGTCTCCAGGCTCGTGAGTGACAGCTCTGTTCATCAGGCAGTCAGGATGCTAAACTCTCTGCCTGCTCTGCCTCCTCTTCCACTTGTACTGCCTTAACACTAAAACTTTCACACACCACCACACAACACAAATATTTTAACACTGGACTCTGTGTCATCAAAACGGGTTATTCATTCAACTCACCGTCATATGCTCATTCAGTTTGCACTACTTCTCATATTTGCACTGTTTGTAATACATTACTGCTAGGCATGTAACGGTTGTAGTTGGTGTACCGAACCGAAAAGGTACGGAGGTGGACCGAACCGAACGTGCTGTACCGAAACGGTTATTTTTTCACTCATTGAATGTTAATATGTGCGCCGCGGAACAAAATTTCCTGGGCGCGTTTCAGCACGGAGCTATTATCTCGCAGCACGCGCAGCATTAGCCGTTAGCTTCTCGCTGCGGTTTCCTGTTTGTTAACGTTATGGTTTTCTTGTTAAAAGACGAGCGCACAAAGCTGTGTGTGTGGACGTTTTTTCATGAAGACTGGATCTGCAGCAGCAACACGTCTAACGTGAACGCGCTGGAAACTACGTCATCAGAACGTGAACGAGCTGTTACAAAGTACGCTAACCACACAGCTGCATTTAAACAACTTCTACAAAGTGCGCTAACAACACAGCTGCATTTAAACAACTTCATCAGGTAATTTAGATGGGTCCAGATCAATAACACAAACTGTATGAGTTTTTAAAGCTCTGAATCTAAGTCTGAAAGTTTTTAATGCACAGTTGATCCTTGCTATGAGACATCCATCACGTCAACACTTAAGTCAAAAAGTTCAGCTCTTTATGAAAAAACTAAAACTGATGGTCAACAAGTCCTGGAGCTGATTTAAACCCTGCCCTGATGATGAGTGAGATATTCAACCGTTCAAGAGGTATTGTTATTTTATTATAATTATTATTTATAATTTATTATTATTTAAAATTATAATCTTATTAACTTATTTTTTTACCTCTGTGTTTTATTTCCAGTATTTCCAGTTACAGAGGTAGCTGCTCTCCTTCCACTTCAGGGAAATCCACCAGAGATCACCTGCTGCAGCTAAGAAGTGTGTGATGACTGAATTGAACTCTGGAACTGTTCCAGGACCAGTCCCACCAAGAAGAGGTTGTGAGTAATGAGGACAAATACAGCCACACTGGTGCTACTGGACAAAAACTTTATTAGTTAAGATTGTAAACAGTCTGTTGCTGCTTATTGTTCTGGTTCTGACTGTTATTGTATTCATTAAGATTTTTATTATTTTTAATATAATTTATTTATTGTAGAGTGCTGTTTATTTAAAATATCATCCAAATGGGTCACTTTTATTTATTACTACAATACAATACAAACATATTTTTGGCATATTTTCAAAATAAACATTTTGTAAGTCTTTATTTTGTCTTTTTTTTTTGTACCGAAAATAAACCGAAAATAAACCGAACCGAGCCCTCCTTGTAATTGAACCGAACCGAAATGTGATTTTAGCGTACCGTTACACCCCTAATTACTGCCTATAGTCATACTACTGTTTACATTCACTGTTTACATTTATTACTATGTTACTTTATTACTGTTTACATTTATTACTACTGTTTACATTTACACTACTTTTTATATCTACACTACTGCTGATATATATTTTTTTACTAGCCTTATTGCATATGCCACTTTACCTCTATACCAATATCAACTACCTCATACATATACTGTGTACATAAACTTCATATGCTGCTTTGTCACTCTATTACAAATGTCAATGCCAGAACTTTCATTTTATTTTATAGATATACTTTTTACACTTTTATACTACTATGCAAAAAACTCAGGACAGTATTACACTTTTATTATTTCATTTTATGCTTATGTTTATTAAATGTTTAGTGTTTTAGTGTTGGTGTAACTTTTCATACTTTTATACTACTATGCAAAAACTCAGGACAGTATTACACTTTTATTATTTCATTTTATGCTTATGTTTATTAAATGTTTTAGTGTTTTTAATGTTTTAGTGTTTAAATGGTTACTGTTGCACCGAGGGACAGAGAGAAATGCAATTTCAATCCTGTGTATGTCCAGTACATATTACAGTTTTGACAATAAAGTTGATTTTGACTTTGACTTAAAAGCCCTACTAATTTGTTCCCTTTCAGTCTGGTCTCTCGGTGCAACATACTTGCTATGGGAATTGCGCCCCCGCGCGATTACCTGAAGGAATATACTCACGCCTTTACGGCTAGGGCGTCACCGCCGCGCCAGAGGCCCCGCCCTCTGGGTACTTAAGCGGCTGACGCCCATCCATCTTCCTCTTTGTTGCCCTTCACCTCGCTAAACCTGAACTACCTCTTCGCGGGACTTCTCTGTTGCTTCATCGCTCAACTTGAGGTGAGCTTGCTCCCTGCACAGAGCGCACAGAGAATTATTCCTGCATATTGCTGGACTAGCGAAAGCTAGTCCGGCACATTTTCTCTTAACCCCGAAGTATTTTCTTCTCCTCTCTCTACAGATTGCTTTGCTCGACGGCGCTAACTACGCCACAAGAAAAAGCTACTTCGCTAACTCCTAGCGAGCTAGCCAGCGAAAGCGACGCGACGGAGGAGACATTTCAAGGAAAAATAAAAAAGATTCTGGAAGGACTCGCTCGCCTTATCTCGGACATGCCTCCGGAGAAAGGAAAGCGAAAGGCGAGACTTCCAAGGAAAACCAACGGGACGGTGAGCCCAACTTCGCGCGCCTGTCCCAGTGGATGCGGTTTCTCCCTCGCGGCGACGGACACCCATGAGGCCTGTCCAGTCTGCTTGGGAATGCTTCACATAAAAACAGCGCTGGATGCGCCCGACTTTTGCCCACACTGCAGCCTGATGTTGAATGTGGTGCTGCGGCACCGGGTTGACCTCGTTGCCAAAGCCATGGGCAATTCAGCAACACCAGCGGACGCGCACACCACGGAGCCCCTCACTCCCACGCCGGAGCTCGAGAACATGGCTCTACATGACAGCACATGAGTCGAATGGGGTGACAGCCCTGACGTGCTGGCTCCTATGGTGGACCTAACAGTCTAGTTCGACACCCGAGGCATGATGAACGAGGACGAGATCTCGATTTCAGCCTTGGGAGAATTTTCAGCGGAGGAAGCAGACGTGGAACTGGAGGATCAGGGTGAAGATCTCTCCCAGACCCCGGTACCGGTGCTCCCAGAAACCGACTTTTCCATCCCTGCTCTGTTCGACTTGTGCCACAAAGCAACGGACGCGTTGCACATCCCATGGCCCGAGCCTCCGCCTCGCTAACAGGTCACGAGGCTGGTAGGAAACTGTTTTTACTTGAGGCAGCAGGCCGCCACGAGGCAAAGGATGCCCGTGTTCCTGGACTTCCTCACAGAACTAACTCGTACCTGGGCTCAACCAAGAGCCCCCATGCTCCTTCCTCTCTCACAGTTCCTCGACGTAGATGGGATGGATGAGGTGGGAATAGCTAACGTGCCTCAGATTGAGGACACACTAGCGTCTCACCTGGCTCCTAAGTCATACGAGACAAAACCAACTCTCCCCAGCAAGGCTTGTCGAGCTTCAGCGTCTCTACTCGAGAAGTGCTACAGAGCTCAGGGACTCGTGGCGCGCCATGAACGCGTCCGCGTTGATGCAGGCTTACCTAGCGGAAAAGCTGCAGCAGCTACAGGTAACAACGGACAAGCAGGCGGCCACCGACTTGCTGGACGAAGCCCGCAGAGCAACAGACTTTGTGCTCCGTATGATGGGGACAGCTGCTGTTGCACAAGGCAGGGGCATGGCGGAAGTGGTCATCGCGATTCGCCACCTGTGGATGACTTTAACGGATCTCCCTGAGGGACAAAAGGTGCCTTTTCTCCATGACTCGATAGAGCCGACGGGATTATTTGGTAAAGCTTTGGAGCGAATTCAGACCAAGCTGGACCAAAGGCGCAGACAGGCGGAAGCTCTCCGAGTGGGCATTCCTCGGAGAAGCTTCGCCCCCCAAGGGAGTCTGCTGGAAGCAGACCTACGTAGTCTCGACACCACTCGGTAATGCATGCCCTACCACAGAAGTGGCCAGCATACGAGGAGGAGCCCCAACAGAGACCCCCGCCAGGCCAACCTTGCACCGAGCACGCATGGAGCAAGAACAGGTTTGTTCCCCGCCAGGCGGCCAAACACAGGTTCTCCTCGGTGAACCGGGACACCAGACAAAAACGTGCCTGATGAACCAGGTCCACGTTCCCACATTACACGATCACCCGCCCACGTGGTATTGGGAATGATCCCTTCATGTCCAGACTTTACTTGTAACACGGTACAAAAAGCTAGTAAATCTATCGCATGCACAAATCATGCTCTCTCTGCTGTGAGTGACATAGAATCATGTACGTCATTGCACATAAGCACGAATAAAGCTCATGAAACAGCTCCTCTCTGTTTTATTGACTCTAAAAAAAAAAAACACAAATAACTTCAGCAGAACAGGTCCCTCTGGCCTGCCAGCCGTCATAAAGGGAGGGGGCCATTTTCCCCCCCTCCCTCACGGCCCATGGGGTATTAGCCTAATCAATAAACCCCAGCAGGGTGCCTCTGATTCGTCTGCAGTAAGCAGACACAGAGGCGTCTGCAAGCACCCCCACACCCCTCACGGAGACAGGTGAGGAGGGTCACGTGCTCAAGTCCTCGCTCCATTGTGAACAACAGGGCATACAGCCGACGGGATTATTTGGTAAAGCTTTGGAGCGAATTCAGACCAAGCTGGACCAAAGGCGCAGACAGGCGGAAGCTCTCCAAGTGGGCATTCCTCGGAGAAGCCAGACGAACCAGACGAACACGTGACATGTCCGCACCTCAGGGAGGCATGCCGACAGAATCTAACGACGGGGGGACTACATCAGATACCCTCAGGCAGCCACAAGCTTCACACCTTCATAGCAACAATTGTGTTCAAGCTGTTGTGCATATAAACAAATCAGAGCTGTATCAGATCTCCCTTCCTGTTTTTCGAAGGGGACTGGGCTCTCTATCACCAAATAATCTAAAGTCTGCCAAACTAAAAGGAGCGTCTCCACGTTCTCACATCGCAACTGCCCCTTTATTATTAATGAGGGACACGCAATGTCCAAGCAGTAATCACAGCATGTGACCTTCTTCTCTGTGCTGATCCAGCTCTGCTTTCAAACAAAATTCTCCCAACGGGTGAGACACAAACCACGGTCGGTTTGCTTGGTTCTGACGCTCTGTTAAAGCAAAGGACCAGTAAACTGGACCATTCCAAAAAACGGATTGGAGTCAGGAGGTCTGCTCGTTTACAAAACTTGCAGTCTTCCAGTCTCATGACCCCAAACTTGGAGGAGGGAAATAGACATTTTGCTCCAACTCTACCTAATACGGATGACAGGTTACATCTGCCCTCGATTACCTTCGAGCAGAGCAGCCTGGTTGCACATCAGCAAGGAAGCCTCTTCCCAGATTTGTTGACCTCCAGGGGTTCACAGCCTCCAGGTTCTTTGGAGGATAACTGGATGCACCAACGGGCGGCCGTGGCGTAGTGGTAATGGCAGTGGTCCCCCGATCGGAAGGTTGGAGGTTCGAATCCCGGTTCCCCACACCATGTGTCATTGTGTCCCTGGGCAAGACACTTAACCCCGAGTTGCTCCCGGTAGGACTGGAAAGGCGCCTTGCATGGCAGTCTGCCGCTACCGGTGTATGAATGCGTGTATGAATGGGTGGATGGTTGGTATTGTAAAGCGCTTTGGGGCTCCTCACAGGGGGCTAGAAAGCGCTATATAAATATCCTCCATTTACCATTCTTCAGGGCCAAACTATGTCACCAGAAGGGGCAGTCCTGCCGCTTAGGCAAAGAACTATCATCAATTTCAGCTTGTTAGCAGAAAAGAACAAGCTGATGGCATCAAGCCTGCCGGAAAATGTGGTAAAAACCATACAAAACACCCGTGCTGTATCAACACAGTCTCTATACGCACAGAAGTGGTGTATTTTTGAAGCCTGGTGCTCAGAAAGAAATATTATTTCTTATGCATGCTACTTGGCTCAGCTCCTGACCTTCCTTCAGGATTTACTGGAAAAAGGTTGTTCTTATTCAACGATTAAAGTTTTCCTATCAGCTATTTCAGCCTGTCACAAGGGATGGGGACACAGGACACCTGGAGCGCATCCAATCATAATAAGATTTATGAAAGGTGTGCTTCAGACTAAACCACCCAACAGGATTCTGACCCCTGGTTGGGATCTTGGCATGGTCTTAGGGGCTCTCTGTGACCCCCCATTCGATCCACTGAGCAAGGTTAAGATAGATTTGTTATCTTATAAAACCGCTCTACTCCTGGCACTTTGCTCGACGAAATGCGTGGGTAACCTCCATGCATTGTCTGTACATCCAATGTGTACCAGATTCGCTCCTGACGGGTCAAAGGTCACCTTAAGGCCTAATCCCGCATACACTCCCAAGGTCTTGACTTTGAACCATAGGAGTCTAGACTTTGATCTCTCCTCCTTCCCACCTGCTCCTGTACTNCTTGAATGACTTGGCTTCTTGAGTGTTTGCGTTCACTCATCTCTAAACCTTTTAGAGCTTGTACTGAGGCAATGGGATCACAAGCTATGTCGGCTTCAGTGGATATAAAATCAACAAACATGTGAAAGGATGGGTACCTTTCATCGCCAGCCCTTCTTGTTATTTCCATAGCTGTCCGGCTCCATCTTGTAGTCAGCCACTCTGGAAGTTTTAGCAAAAGTTTCTGAATTTCCATACAGTCATTGAGAACTTCTAATGCTGTTATATGTGACATTGCAGCTTCACAAGTCTTAAGGAAGTCAGCAAACTCTCTCAACTCACTTCCATCTTTGGAGTTTATTTTAGGCCAATTATTAAGTTTGTCTCTGAAACATTTTCCTATGGTGAATGGACTTCCAAAACGCTTTTCTAGCACCTTCCAAGCTGAATCGTATGCTTCGTCTGTGCCCACTAGGAGAAGGCCTTCAATTGCTCTTTTTGCCGGTCCACCAAGGTACTTTCTGAGATAATAAAGTTTCTCGGGTTTTCCCAATTCTTCTATTCGCTCAGTGACAAGACAACTACCAACAAGATGTTTATTCAAACAGAGGCTACAGGATAAAATATTCATCCATCTTTACCCGCTTCTTCCTTTTTTAGGTCGTGGGGATCACTGCTGCATATATCCAGCAGTCACTGTGCGAGACGTGGGGGACACCATGGACTGGTCTCCAGTCCATCACAGGGACACAGAGTCAAACGAGACAAACAACCATTCACTCTCTTACTCTCATCTAGGGACAATTTAGAGTTACTAATCAGTCTAAAATGCATGTTTTTGGTCTGTGGGAGGAAAGCAGAGTACACGGAGAAAACCCACGCATGCACGGAGAGAACATGCAAACTCCACACAGAAAAGCCCCCGGCCAAACTTCGATCCGGCAACCTTCTCAGAGCTCAACCAACTGCACCACTGTGCCGCTCTAGGATTAAATAATAAACACACATAATATTAAAATGAGCAATATGCACCGCCAATATAAATTAGGACGGTAAAAAAACGGTCTTATTTCAATTTTATGCAAGACGAGAAGAATGCACGTCCAAAAGCAGAATGTGACTACCGGTAAATAAAATTGAAAATTAAGTTTGTAAGCCCTCCCATGCTTGAGCTCTCAAGTTGTGGCCTAAATTGAGGAAAACTTTTAACCATTCAAACAAACGGAATGAAAACATTTAAACTAAAACAGTAGAATAAAACCAGAACAAGCGTTCAATACAAAAAAAGTAGAATAAAACATCACAGTATACCAACACAATAAACAAGTTTAACGATAAACCAAAGCGACCAAGAATTAGCGATGCTAGAGGACATATTTGCTTTTACGACAACTACAAGTATCCATATTTAATTAAACCAAAACGCTTCATTTCAGCAACTTCAACCATTCTAAAACAAACTCAACAATGATTTCACTTAAAGGGAAAATGGAAAAAGTCCAATTACTGAAAAGTAGTTTGTAAAAGACTCAAAAAAATGTAGGTTTTAGCCAAATACCTTCCTAAGGAATATTTCATTCAACCTTTATTTATACAGGTTAGTATCATTGAGCCACGAGGACTCATTTACAAGAGAGACCTGTATATACTGTATATCTTACAAAAAGTAATATCTTACAAAAAGATTTGAAGATCTCAGCCCTGACCTCCTTAAATGGTTTTAAAAATCTTTTGGAAACCTGGCAAAAACCATTGCAGATATGTTCCTGTTTTTGATTTTGTACATCTACCTTGTGGTGTTTTGCTAGTTTTGATACTTTGCATTTCACTTTCTATTTCTCTCCTACGTTTTTTTTTTCTGTTTGTTGTTTAAGGAAATTCTACCATTGCTGTTCATCATTCTTTAGTTTGTAGCAGGTCGCTTTTGTAAATGAGCCCTCGAGGCTCAATGAGATTTACCTGACTAAATAAAGGTTGAATGAATGAATTAAAATTCCGGTTAGACTAGTAAAGTTTTCTATCTAATGAATCCAGCAAACAAGTCAAATCTTGGCTTCGCCACGATCTCCCATCCTGAGCAAGCACAATGGCATCAGTGGAAAGGAAAAACTCCCTTTTAGAAGGAAGAAACCTCTAGCAGAACCAGGCTCAGGACAAGCGGTCATCTGCTTTGACCGGCAACTTATAATGTTTGCAGATCCACAACGCAGTCAGAAAAGACAGTTGCTCTAAAACTTAATCACAGAAAGGTAGAAAGGTAAAAATGCCCGCGTCCGTTCACACAGGTGCTGTACACAGGCTCGCGCCTGTCGCACTCTGCGTTCAAGAAAGGTAGAAAGGTTCAAAGAAAGGTAGAAAGGTAGAAATGTCCGCGTCCGCTCGCACAGGTGCTGTGCACAGGTGCTGTGCACACACAGGTGCTGTTCACACACAGGTGCTGTGCACACACAGGTGCTGTGCACAGGCTTGCGCCTGTCGCACTCTGTGTTCCAGAAAGGTAGAAATGTCCAACAAGGCTCGGTGAAAAAATAGCAGAGAGTAACAAAAAAGGCTCAAGGAGCAAAAAGTACGAGGAGCAGCGGCAGCCAAGGTGCGCCCGCGTCCGCTCAGGTGCTCTGTCACAGGTGCTCTGTCCTGTTAAGATGGTAGTCAAAGAATATGTTGTAACACACGTGCTCTCCGTTCAAGAAATTCATTATTACAGCCTTATATAAAATGAGTGATGATGATGTCGGAACTGGATCGGTATCAGCAGATACCCAGAGTTAAGTATCGGGATCGGATCGGAAGTAAGAAAATGTGGATCGGTGCATCCCTAATATAAAACCATTATGGTGATATTGTATTTTGAAGGAGTGCATAGGCTATTGCCCGCTGCCTTTCAGCCCAGAGTTTTAGACTATGATAATCTTAGTTTAGAAATGATGAGCTGCCGCCTTTTTGGTCCAACCTTGAGAAAACTTTACATGTAATTTCATGCAGTAGTGCCGTATCTCACCTGATGTGTCCAGAGGTTTATGAGAAATTTTGCAAACAGACAATCATGGTTGACTTCCAAAAGTTATTGCCAAGAACTTAAGAAAAACCTTTGCAATTTGTTATCCTCAACTTATCTTTTTGGGACAATGTTCAGCTACTACCACACCAAATTTTAGTTCAATATCTGTGAAATTGGTTGAATTATAGCAGTTTTTGTGTTTTTTAATATCAATTAGCTGTGGTGGCCTTCTTAAATTACTTTGACTCCAAAAGATAATCATATGTAGCTGTGCATTCAGTGATTGATTCCTGGAAGTTTCATTAAAACCCATTCAGTAGTTCATGAGATATTTTGCTAACAGACAAACATGGTTGACTCCAAAATTTGATGCCAAGATTTTAAGCAAATTTTTTTGAAATATGTTGCCCTCAAATGATCTGTTTTGGACAATGTTCAGGTACTACCACACCAAACTTTAGTTCAATATCTGTGAAATTGGTT
>JBBPBX010000253.1:119476-141997 GCA_038048925.1 Garcialebias charrua
ACACCATAGCCCATAAACACACATCAATAAGTAAACGCCACCCTTTTCCTCTCTCCGGTTACCCCCTGCCTGCCCTTTTCACTCCCACCTTTACGAGAGGTACAAACTGCTATCGTTCTGAAGGAAAACATGCATAAATGCTCGCGATGTGTGTAATGGTTAATGGTCAGATACTGAGAGGAGTGAGAGGAGATATTACTAAAGGAGGAAAAGGAGATGGAGGAGAGAGGTCCGATGTATCTTTAATGATGGGACACGGAAGCTTAAGAGGCCCTGGTCGTCTTCTCCCTGGGGTGCTGGGGACAGCAAGAAAACATCTCTCTTTGTCCATCTGCACACCCTCTCACACGTCCTCGTCTACCTGCATACCTCATGCCACCATCACTCCATCCTAAACTCACTTTGCCATCTGCATAAGTTAGCATGTCATGTTTTTGTGCCATTTTCTCTTTCCTGTTCTGCTTATTCTGCACTTTTCCCTGCGTGTCTGTTGTTCACTTTAAGGATCCGGTGGAGTGGATGGAATAGACCGTATATTGTCACTTCACTATCCCCTAATAGGTGGCTCTAAAACAAAAGTTAGGAAAGACAGAGACCTGGCCTCCGCAGAATGACCACAAAATGGAGACAGGGACTGAAGCTGCAGCAGCTGTGGTGACGCTACACTTCACAAAGAGATGGTGTGTGTGTGAACGAGAAGTGGGGGAGATTAAACAGCCCCAATCAGTGAATATAAAAACACAGATGCCACGTTTTTTTTTTTTTGTTCTGCCTGAAACAGTCTCTGTCCGTGTTTTCTTCAATTCTAAAGACTAAACAATGACTCAGATGACAAGAAGAAATGTATCTGTTTTGTGTCCTTCGCTCATGTGAAAAAGACTAAAGGTCTGCACCATATCTTAACCACAGCTTCTGCACCAGTTATCAATATGTATTTGCTCATTCTCTGTGAATTGCTTCTTTACATGAAAACTGCATGACACAATCCCACAAAGTGTTGTTTTAAAATGTGCAGATGTATAGATTAAAGATTAAAGACTAAATTTTGTAGATTAAAAATTATACAGCTTATAAAGATTATATTTATACATTATGCTGTATAAAAGAATAAAAAATGCAGATCCTATTATCGGGCTGTTTAACCATTGACACATGTCAACAAAACAATTGCTGCATCAATAGTTAATAGTTTTAGACGAACTAGTCAAAACTGTTAAGTCAGGTCAAACAAAACAAAATAAATTGGCATTTATCAGTTGAAGGGTGTGAATAATCAAATGATGGCTTAGTTTCTTGTGATATTTTAGAGGACCAAAAGATTTTAGATGAGTAAATAAACTAGGTGTACTTTACATTAAAAAGTTACATCCTGCTAAACATCAGCTATTCCTTAAACTAATAAGATGTTTAAAAATCTAACATTTGTAAAGAAATATTTCTAAAAAGAGGTCTGTATTTTTAAAAAACATTTCATGAGGAATGTTTGAAACAGAAATGACAACGGACATAGAGGGAGTTTTTATTGTTGTATGTAAGAGTCCAAATCTGATTTATTATAAACAAGACAGCAAGTCCAGCGTTTTCACAAAAATGAAAAATACGTATCGCCCAAAATGTTTCTTGCAGGTACAATGGGCTCAAAATATTTGCTTTGAAAATGTTTTACTTTGTATATTATTTCTCCATAAATTATTTTTGGCTTCTTTTATTTTGAAAATATAATGTTTGTCATCTACAGTACTGGAAGGTAAATAGTAGAATTAAGAACCAAAATCAAGCACACAGAAAGCAGTAGGCAGGTAAATGATCAGGAACATTTATTTAACAAAACAACTAAACTGAATCAGACTGAACTAGGTGTATGGAATAATTAAATGTAATTGCAAAATTGGTACAGAAACCAAGTATGTAAATAAGTAACAAATGCTAAATGTGCTGCAGGTGTACTGGGGGGAACAGAAAATTGGAGAGATTGAGGAAACAGAAAGTGACCCTGACTAAACGCTCAATGGGAACTATGACAACATAAATATAGAAATAAATAAATAAATAAAATAAGCAAAATGCCAAAGAGAATTAAATAAATACAACACAAGGAATAAAAAGAAAACGTAAAGCCAAAAAATACATATCTAAAAAATGGTAAGTTTTACAAACTTGTTTTGCTGCAACTTGGTAAACCTGCAGTGGCAAAACTTTTAGCTGCGTGAAATTGAGGATTTCTGCTCATCCATCCATCCATCCATCCATTTTCTTCCGCTTATCCGGGGTCGGGTCGCGGGGGTAGCAGCCTAAGTAGGGAGGCCCAGACTTCCCTCTCCCCAGCCACTTGGAGCAGCTCCTCTGGGGGAATCCCAAGGCGTTCCCAGGCCAGCCGAGAAACATAGTCCCTCCAGCGTGTCCTGGGTCTTCCTCTGGGTCTCCTCCCGGTGGGACATGCCCGGAACACCTCACCAGGGAGGCGTCCAGGAGGTAGGGCTGAACGATTTTGGAAAATAATCTACAACTTGTAATTGCAATTTTTTTTCTATAAATTGCAATTGCGATTTAAAACGCGATTTTTTAAAAAAATATCTTCTCAAGTATTTTCCAACAAACAGAAGCAATAAATCTATCTGTTTTATAATAAACAATGTCGGATTTATTTAACGCAGAGATTACAATAAAGCAAATAACTCTATGCCTTTTCTTTTTACCCTTTCTATTTTTTTCTTTTTCATAAACATAATAGTAAACAAGTTAAGTGAACTTCCTAACTACTGTACTGTCTGAACTTCACATGACTGTTAATAAGTAAATGTAAAAAATTAGATATAAAAAAAAAATTAAACTTACTGCTTTCCAGCCAGTAACATCATAAAAAATAAAGTGCAAAAAACATAAAGAGAATCTGCTTTAACCAACTCGTTATTTTCTGGGAATTCAAACTCAGTGAACACAAAATAAACTAGTATCTGTTCTTATTAAATCTTTTAGATGTAAAAAAAAACCTCACGCACAGCGTCTTGTTTTTTTTATAGCCATCAACGGACGTGCTGCCCCTCTTTGGTACCAAACTTTCAGATTTATCAGCTTCTGTCGAGCCTGACGTCATTGTGCAACTGGTTAAAGCGCAGTGTTGACTTCTCCCACTCTCTGCTCTGGTTTGCTCCACTCACTCACAAGTCACTTAACCAGGTCATGTGACCAATCAAATTGCAGCCTTCGCGATTAGAAAATCTTGTTTTATCATATCGCAATTTTATTGCAAATGCAATTAATTGTTCAGCCCTATTCAAAACGTTGGTATACAAGACAGCAGAAGATATGCATTCCTCCAAGAAATGCTAGTGGCCCAAAAAAGATGTTCTGTTGCCAGCGCTGGGAGTAAATAAATGCAGAATACAAAGAATAAAAGCTTCAGTGGGAATCTTTGTTGTTGTTTACAGCAAACCAAAAGCTTTTAATGAAATTTCCATTAATCTGCCACCTGCCACTTGTAAATATCGGCCTGCTGTATCATGAGCGAGCTAAATGCTACGCACAGCCATGCTGAAGAGTAGCAGCAGCCTTTCAGATTCATCTGAAGTAAACATTTTAATTCTCAGGAACTCATTTTGTGTGTCTTAAAACAACTGTACTTGTTCTGCTCTTCATTTTGTCCTGTTGTTGGAGCTGCACACACTTCCCCATGTCCTCTCCTGACACGTCTGCCGTGATGAGAGTGACATCTCATAGCTTTGTAAATAAGCCGTCAGCTGCTGTGCATCACGTCTGGTGGTTCTGCTGTCCCGTAAGAGGAAGGCTGTCATGCTGTCCCTGTGATTCACCCATTTCTTGCAGCGTTTTCATGGCAGAGATGCTTTAAGTGAACACGTTTGGAGCATCAGCGGGGAATATCTATTTTCATGAAAAACGCATATTCTGAGCTTCACCTCATATTCTGTTTCTCAGCATGGAAAGCTTGTGAAAACACATTTTAAGATTGTGTGATGCAGAAACTCTGCAACAGCCAGAGTGAGAGAATTCTTTGATTTTTAGATGCTCAATAAATGAGACAAACCTAACGGGCATATTTACAATACTGGGTGAAATGTTTAAGTGGAAAGGTTGGTTTTTACCTTGGAGTCTAAAGAATCGGCAGCCATTTGCATTTTTTAAATAAGGTTGTTGATCAGTTTAACATTTGTCTGTATGATGGTGTATATTCTCAGTCATCTATATGCCATGACTGAGACTGTTTGTTTTGAGCACTTTGAGATTTTCATTAATGAAAAGTGCGTTATAAATTGAATTCATTATTATTATTATTATTATTATTTTGACCCAAGTTTGGTTTGTATTTAAACGTCACTCTCCGATGCAGCTGTAAAACATGTCCTTTTAAATGAATAAAACAAAGAGTGTCATCAAATAGTATGTAGTCAGCCACCGACTGTGCAAGTTCTCCTACTTTGACAGAGAGGTCTGTAATTTTCATCATAGGTACACGTCAACTATGAGAAACAAAATTAAAGAAAATCCAGGAAATCACATTGTATGATTTTTAAATAATTTATTTGTACATTATGGTGGAAAATAAGTATTTGGTCAATAACAAACAAATAAGATTTCTGGCTCTCACAGACCTGTAGCTTCTTCTTTAAGAAGCTCTTCTGTCGTCCACTCGTTACCTGTATTAATGCCACCTGATTGACCTCGATATCCGTATAAAAGACTCTTGTCCACAGCCTAAAACAGCCAGACTCCAAACTCAACCATGGTCAAGAACAAAGAGCTGTCGAAAGGCACCAGGAAAAAAATATTAAACCTGCACTAGGCTGGGAAGAATGAATCTACAATATGCAAGCAGGTTGGTGTGAATAAATCAACTGTGGGAGCAATTGTAAGAAAATGAAAGGCATAATCTCCCTCGATCTGGGACCCCATGCAAGATCTCATCCCTTGGGGTCAAAATGATCATGAGAACGGTGCGCAAAATCCCAGAACTACACGGAGGGACCTGATGAATGACCTGCAAAGAGCTGGAACCAACGTAACTAAGACTACACACTACGCAGCGAGGGACACAAATCCTGCAGTGCCAGGCGTGTCCCCCTGCTTAAGCCAGTGCATGTCCAGGCCCGTCTGAAGTTTGCCAGAGAGCATATTGAAGATCCAGAAGATGATTGGGAGAATATCATCAAAGTCAAGTCAAAGTCAACTTTATTGTCAGAACTGCAATATGTACAGGACATACACAGGATTGAAATTGCGTTTCTCTCAGTCCCTCGGTGCAACAGTAACCATTTAAACACTAAAACACTGAAACATTTAATAGACATAAGCATAAAATAGTAAAAGTGTACATTGTCACACTGATTGTCATTGTCACACTGATTGTCATTGTCACACTCATGTGGTCAAATGAAACTAAAATACAACCTTTTGGTAAAAACTCAACTTGTTGGCGTTCTTAGAAGAACGCCAAGTTGCATCCCAAGAACACCATACCTACTGGAAGCATGGGAGTGGAAACCTCATGCTTTGGGGCCGTTTTTGTGTAAAGGGGGCAGGACGACTGATCCGTGTTAATGAAAGAATGAACGGGGCCATGTATCTTGAAATTTTAAGCCAAAACCTACTTCCATCAATGAGAGCATTGAAGATGGAACATGGCCCAGTCTTCCAGCATGACAATGATCCCAAACACACCGCTCGGGCAACAAAGGAGTGGCTCCATAAAAAGCATTTCAAGGTCCTGGAGTGGCCTAGTAAGGCTCCAGACTTCAACCCCATAGAAAAATTGTGGAGGGAGTTGAAAGTCCGTGTTGTCCAGCAACAGCCCCAAAACATCACTGCTCTAGAGGAGATCTGTGTGGAGGAATGGGCCAAAATAGCAGCTACAGTGTGTGCAAAGCTGGTGAAGACTTACAGGAAACATTTGACCTGTCATTGCCAACTAAGGTTATGTTACAAAGTACAGGTATTTAGTTGAACTTTTGTTTATTGACCAAATACTTATTTTCCACCATAATGTACAAATAAATTAGTTAAAAATCATACATCCTGGATTTTCTTTCTTATAGTTGAAGTGTACCTATGGAGAACTTGCACAATCAGTGGCTGACTAAATACTTTTTCCCCTACATTAACTAAAGAGATAACTGGAAGCTGGAAGGTGATGCCACTATGGACCTACGCCCCACAATGCCTTGCTGTAATGCCATTTGTAAGCCCCGCCCCGCCCCTCCATGTAAACAAATAACATTTCTTGACGAAAATAAATAAAAATACACTACAAGAAACTTTTTTCTGCTCTTTATTTTTTGCTCATTTATGTAGCCCTTATGTCCAAAGATCCATGTTTTCAGTATGTTTAGTTTCAATTAGGTGGCTCAGTAGAGCTGTTTTTAGTCCATCAGAGGGACACATGGAGACAAAAGAGACAAACCACCATTCACTCTCTCACCTAGGGGCAATTTAGTTACCAATCGGCCTAATGTGCATGTTTTTGGTCTGTGGGAGGAAACCGTAGATGGAGAAAACCCACGCATGCACAGAGAGAACATGCAAACTCCACCCAGAAGGCACCCGGCCGAGACTTGATCCAGTGACCTTCTCGCTGAGAAATGGAGACCAGTCCAGGGTGTCCTCCACCTCTCACGCAGTGACTGCTGGACATAGGCACCAGTGACCCCCTTGACCCAGAAAGGATGAAGCAGGTAAAGATAATGGATGGATGGATCTGAGGATTTAAGAAAGGTCTTGTTACACTGATTGACAGTGTGACAGCCTATCAGTGAGTTGGGAGGGTGTGTAGGGGGGCTTTTTCATCCCTAGTGTGCAGCTTCTGGTTCCAAAATAATATTTTCTTAAAAAGAACATAGCGGGACCCCAAAAAAAAGACATTTAGGGTGAAGTAGAGATACTTCGTCAATCAGTCAAGTCAGTTGATGGTTGGCTCCAAAAGCAGCTGTAGATCAAAGTCAAAGTCAAAGTCAACTTTATTGTCAGAACTGCAATATGTACAGGACATACACAGGACCGAAATTGCGTTTCTCTCAGTCCCTCGGTGCAACAGTAACCATCTAAACACTAAACACTAAAACATTTAATAAACATAAGCATAAAATAGTAAAAGTGTAACACTGTCCTGAGTTTTTTCATAATAGTATAAAAGTATGAAAATTTACACCAACACTGAAACACCAAACACCCAATGAACATAAGCATAAAATGAAATAATAAAAGTGTAATACTGTCCTGAGTTTTTGCATAGTAGTATAAAAAGTATAAAAAGTATATCTATAAAATAAACTGAAGGTTCTAGCATTGACATTTGCAAAGAGTGGCACAGCAGCATATAAGTTAATGTACACAGTATATGTATGAGGTAGTTGATGTTGGTATAGAGGCAAAGTGGCATATGCAGTGAGGCACATAAGGCACATTTGGCATCCTTAGATAAGGCTAGTCAGAGAATGCTGTATATGTATCTGCAGTAGTGTAGATAAAAGTAGTGTAAATGTAAACAGTAGTAATAAATGTAAAGCAGTAGTAATAAATGTAAACCGTATTAATAAATGTAAACAGTGAATGTAAACAGTAGTATGACTATAGGCAGTAATGTAATACAAACATTAGTGCAAATATGAGAAGTAGTGCAAACTGAATGAGCACATGACCGAGAGTTTAGTGAATAACCCGTTTGATGACACAGGTCCAGTGTTAAAAACTTTGTGTTGAGTGGTAATGTGTGAGAAAGTTTTTTGTGTTAAGGCAGTTCAAATGGGAGGGGAGGCAGAGCAGGCAGAGTGTTTAGCATTCTGACTGCCTGATGAACAGAGCTGTCTCTCAGTCTGCTGGTACGAGCCTGGAGACTCCTCAGTCTCCTCCCTGATGGCAGCAGTCTAAAGCGGCTGTGTAGTGGGTGTGTGGGATCACCTGCCATGCAGTGGGCTTTCCGAGTGAGGCGTTTGCTGTGTAAGTCCTGCAGTGAGGGCAAGGAGGTGCCGACGATCTTCTCAGCTGCTTTCACGATGCGCTGGAGGCTCTTGCGGCATGATGCAGTGCATGCACCAAACCACACCGTGATGCAGCTGGTCAGGACACTTTCTATGGCACCCCTGTAGAAGGTGCACATGATGGGGGTTGAAGCTCCAGCCCTTTTCAGCTTGCGGAGAAAGTAGAGGCGCTGGTGAGCCTTCTTGGCCAGTGCTGCAGTGTTCCTGCTCCAGGACAGGTCCTTTGAGACGTGCACTCCCAGGAACTTGGTGCTGTCCACTCTCTCCACTGCGGTGCTGTTGATGGTCAGAGGGGCATGTTGTGCATCCCTCTTCCTGAAGTCCACGACAATCTCCTTTGTCTTCTCCACGTTGAGAGTGAGATTGTTGTGTCCGCACCACAAGGCCAAGATGTACTTTCAATGAGTTTCATTAAAATCCATCCACTAGTTGATCAGATTTATTCCCAACAGACCAACACTCATACACACACAGAAGCATTCACATGACTGTGCTATCCAGTACTGCTGAAATTCACTGGAGACATTTGTGCTGCGAGATGTTTTCATTCTGTCCTAAATTTGGGTTTGTGACTTCTTCGGCAGAGTTTCAGAAGCAAACAGTACGAACCACTGAAAATCAAACAACAAACATTTAGCAACTTGTCAGAAATGGGGAGAAAATGCATAACAATTCTCTACGTAGTACGTTTGCTATACATATGGAAAATAAATAAAACTGTGTGGTAAATTGAACATGCTTAACGTACTTATTAATCTGATCAATCAGTTAAATGATAAAAGCCACAACGTGTCAGTTTAAAATAAATCTGATGCTAAAAAACCTGCAGACCAAACAGCTGTGAGCTGTTTTACAGTTTAATAACCAGGAAAACAAAACAAACCAGGAAACTTATGTTTGTTTGTTTGTTTCACGGCCGTTGAAATTAAAGCCCCGCGCTGTGACGATGCGAGGCCGAACACCAGTAAATCTCCAGAGCTGAGGATTTACTGTCGGGAAAACGTTTATGCATTCCTTACACACAGCTCAGGACAACTAATTGAAATCAAAATGTCACGTACACACTTAATCCTCGTTTACAGGAGCGTTTCTGCATCCTCGTCAAGCTGCAGCTCGTCCCGAGGAAACCGATCTAGAACATTAGGCTCAGGTTGCTGTTTCTATTTACATTCCTCGGGCTCAGAGGAGCCCCACGCTTCGGACCGTGCCATCTTCGCTCACCGAGCATACCGGGCCTCAGCTGAAACCTGACCCGGTAATGTGTATGACTAAAGTGTTTTATCAAGTGGAGCAAATGTAAAAAAAAAAAAAAAGGGAATAGAGAGACAGCCTTATTGCTTATCAGGTAGGGAGTTCATTTTATTTCCCAAACAGAACCAATTATTATCTAGAAAACTTTCCATGACAGAAACAAACCTTGTACCTGTAAAACCATTAAATCTCACCAGGACAGCCTCTGTGGATGAACAGTCTATGGATTTTCTCTCATTTGATGCAGAAACATAAACAGCAGTAATATCAGCTCTGAGACTGAGCTATCATCAGTTATAATCAGAGTCAGAGTACTTTTATTGACATTGCACAAGTTTGCACCAGTACAGCGTGAACATGTACGCACAGTCATCCTGAAGGGGACTACGTGTGTGAAGCTGCTGCTATCAGGACACCATATGAGACATCAAAAGATATATCACATTTTGTCTTTCAGTGCGGCCTCTCCCATCCGTATCGGGATGAAGGTTACAGGTGTGAAAAACAAGGAAAGAACCATGAGGGTAGTAACGTTGGTATTACAAAAAAGATGTATCACATTTTGTCTTACAGGACACCATATGAGACATCAAAAAACTCTATCACAAGCACACATTTAAGACAAATCACATTTGCATTTGAGGGCGAAGCAGTGAGACAAGTCCATGAGCTCCATTCAGATTAGCCAGAGTTCTGATGATGACGTGATCAGCCAGCCTTATCTGACTCAGAGGACACAGAATAGTTCTCTGGGGAGGGAGGGGGGTTGCGACAGAAGCTTCATTTCTTCAGATGCTTCACTCCGGAGATTTTGTAGTCAGCCTGTCCAGGCTGACTCAGGGAGTCTGATTAGATTAGCATGATTTATTCTTTAGGGCAGGCTCACAGTGTTCTTTCTGTGGCCTTGAAGTAAAGGTGGCTGTCTGGTATCCAATACACTCCAAATTATGGGAAACTTTTCACCGACCCAAACTATGAATCAACCTCCAGATGTGACCCTCCTGGGTGTTGCACACGAGTCCCGAACCTTACTGGTGGTCTGCGGTCCTTTGCCGCCTCCACTTTGCGGTTCAGCTCATAAAGCAGCTGGTTCATCGATGTCACAGGTGTCGATGTTCCAAAATGACCAAAATGGCATCGATGTTC
The DNA here is from genome assembly GCA_038048925.1 of Garcialebias charrua. Taxonomy (NCBI): domain Eukaryota; kingdom Metazoa; phylum Chordata; class Actinopteri; order Cyprinodontiformes; family Rivulidae; genus Garcialebias; species Garcialebias charrua. Next base: position 129,859 of record JBBPBX010000253.1, read on the forward strand.
CAAGATGGCGGCGCGTGCAAACGCCGCGGCTTCTCTCTCTCCCGACAACACGGTGTTTGCGTCTTCTTTGTCCTGTATGCCGCAATGTGCCGGCACGTCTTCGTCATGTTTACGTGTTCAAGAACGCAAGTATAGCCGTGAGATCCTGCTTGATGTCGGAAAAACCGCTCATTTGGGAATAAACAGTGAACTCCAGGAGAAGCTACGTGAGCTCGAAGAGAAGCTACATGAGCTTCGTGACTGCGGCCTGCTTTGGAAGCCAGCCCCGAGCCTCCTTTCATCGCGCCCGCCGTGGAAGCGCCACAAGCGGCTGGACAGAAAGCGGAAGCCAGCCCTGAGCCTCCCTTCTTCGCGCCCGCCGTGGAAGCGCCACAAGCGGCTGGACAGAAAGCGGAAGCCAGCCCTGAGCCTCCCTTCATCGCGCCCGCCGTGGAAACGCCACAAGCGGCGTGACAGAAAACAGAAGCGGGGTAAACGCGGAGGTGTCAGAGCTAGGCTAGCAGCTAGCCCACACAAACCGGCGATCCCATCCATGGTTTTGGCTAACGTGCGCTCCTTGGACAATAAACTGGATTATATACGCCTGCTACGAACGACACAAAAGACTGTGAGAGACTGTTGTGTGTTTGTATTCACGGAAACGTGGCTCAACAACAACGTTCCGGACCATGCTGTTCAGCTGGAGCAGCTAACATGCTACAGAGCGGACCGAACCCTCGAGGGAGGTAAGAGATGGGGAGGGGGGCTCTGTGTTTACATCAACAAAGCATGGTGCCTGGATGCTGCTGTGGTCTACAAACACTGCTCACCTTTAGTGGAGTTCATGACTATTAAATGCAGACCGTTCTATTTACCGAGGGAGTTTACAGCTGTTTTGATTGTTGCTGTATATATTCCTCCAAGCTCCAACAGCAAAGTTAGAAGTGAGGCTTTGAATGAACTATATCTGCACATCAGTGAGCAACAAACAGCCCATCCTGATGCTTTTCTCATCACGGCTGGTGATTTCAACCATGCAGATTTAAAGAGTGTATTTCCAAAAACATACAAAAACATAAACTTTGCAACAAGAGGAAACAACACACTGGACCAAGTTTACACCACCATGAAAAATGCCTACAGAGCCCTCCCCCTCCCCCACATTGGTGCTTCTGACCATATCTGTGTTATGCTAAAGCCAGCATACAGGCCGCTGGTGAAAGTCACAAAACCAGTCCGCAAGCAGATACGAGTGTGGCCAGAGGGGTCTTCAGAGGCACTCCAGGACTGTTTTGACACCACAGATTGGGGTATGTTCAAAGAAGCTGCTACCACAAACAACAACACATGTCTCCAGGAGTACTCAGACACTGTATGTTCATACATCACCAAGTGCATTGATGATGTTACCAACCTCAAAACCATCACTGTTCGGGCTAATCAGAAGCCATGGCTGACAGCTGAGGTTTACAGACTCCTGAAAGCCAGGAATGCTGCCTTCAAAGCGGGAGATCAGGTGGGCCTGAAGGCAGCCAGAAAGAACCTGGATCTGGGCATCAGAGAGGCCAAGGAGCAGTATTCCAGGAAAATAGCTCACCGTTTCAAGGACAGCAAGGATACACGCAGTCTGTGGCAGGGAATACAGACCATCACAAACTACAAACCCCCCCCCCAGACCTGTGACAGCTCAACCTCTACGCTGAATGAACTGAATGAGTTCTTTGCTCGGTTTGAGGCAAGTAACAGCACACCTGCACATAAACTCCCCCCCTCTCCTGATGGCCAGGTGCTGGCGCTGTCCTCAGACAGCGTAAGGCGATCATTTATCAAGATTAATGCCCGGAAGGCCTCTGGTCCTGACAACATACCTGGTCGTGTGCTGAAGGACTGTGCAAGGGAACTCGCAGCGGTCTTCACGGACATCTTTAACATCTCACTGAGCCAGGCCATCGTCCCCACCTGTTTCAAAGCCACCACCATCATCCCTGTCCCAAAGAAGGCAACGCCCGCATGCCTCAATGACTATCGCCCAGTAGCACTCACCCCCATCCTGATGAAGTGCTTTGAACGGCTAGTCATGAAAAGCATCACATCTGTCCTCCCTGCCTCCCTGGATCCCTTCCAATTTGCATACCGACCTAATCGCTCAACCGACGATGCCATCTCCTCTGCCCTCCACACAGCTCTCACACATCTGGACACGAAGGACTCTTATGTTAGAATGCTGTTCATCGACTTCAGCTCGGCATTCAACACCATCATCCCCCAACAGCTCATCCATAAACTGGACAGTCTGGGGCTGAACACCTCAATGTGTAACTGGCTGCTAGACTTCCTGACCGGGAGACCACAGACAGTACGGATCGGGAGTAACACATCTAGCACCATCACATTGAACACAGGGGCCCCACAAGGATGTGTGCTGAGCCCCCTTCTATTCACCCTGCTAACACACGACTGCACACCATCGTACAGCTCCAACCACTTCATCAAGTTTGCGGACGACACAACAGTGGTAGGTCTCATCAGCAACAACGATGAGACGGACTACAGGAACGAGGTGAGCCGCTTGGCCTTGTGGTGCGGACACAACAATCTCACTCTCAACGTGGAGAAGACAAAGGAGATTGTCGTGGACTTCAGGAAGAGGGATGCACAACATGCCCCTCTGACCATCAACAGCACCGCAGTGGAGAGAGTGGACAGCACCAAGTTCCTGGGAGTGCACGTCTCAAAGGACCTGTCCTGGAGCAGGAACACTGCAGCACTGGCCAAGAAGGCTCACCAGCGCCTCTACTTTCTCCGCAAGCTGAAAAGGGCTGGAGCTTCAACCCCCATCATGTGCACCTTCTACAGGGGTGCCATAGAAAGTGTCCTGACCAGCTGCATCACGGTGTGGTTTGGTGCATGCACTGCATCATGCCGCAAGAGCCTCCAGCGCATCGTGAAAGCAGCTGAGAAGATCGTCGGCACCTCCTTGCCCTCACTGCAGGACTTACACAGCAAACGCCTCACTCGGAAAGCCCACTGCATGGCAGGTGATCCCACACACCCACTACACAGCCGCTTTAGACTGCTGCCATCAGGGAGGAGACTGAGGAGTCTCCAGGCTCGAACCAGCAGACTGAGAGACAGCTCTGTTCATCAGGCAGTCAGAATGCTAAACACTCTGCCTGCTCTGCCTCCCCTCCCATTTGAACTGCCTTAACACAAAAAACTTTCTCACACATTACCACTCAACACAAAGTTTTTAACACTGGACTCTGTGTCATCAAACGGGTTATTCACTAAACTCTCGGTCATGTGCTCATTCAGTTTGCACTACTTCTCATATTTGCACTAATGTTTGTATTACATTACTGCCTATAGTCATACTACTGTTTACATTCACTGTTTACATTTATTAATACTGTTTACATTTATTACTACTGCTTTACATTTATTACTACTGTTTACATTTACACTACTTTTATCTACACTACTGCAGATACATATACAGCATTCTCTGACTAGCCTTATCTAAGGATGCCAAATGTGCCTTATGTGCCTCACTGCATATGCCACTTTGCCTCTATACCAACATCAACTACCTCATACATATACTGTGTACATTAACTTATATGCTGCTGTGCCACTCTTTGCAAATGTCAATGCTAGAACCTTCAGTTTATTTTATAGATATACTTTTTATACTTTTTATACTACTATGCAAAAACTCAGGACAGTATTACACTTTTATTATTTCATTTTATGCTTATGTTCATTGGGTGTTTGGTGTTTTAGGGGTGTTTGGTGTTTCAGTGTTGGTGTAAATTTTCATACTTTTATACTATTATGAAAAAACTCAGGACAGTGTTACACTTTTACTATTTTATGCTTATGTTTATTAAATGTTTTAGTGTTTAGATGGTTACTGTTGCACCGAGGGACTGAGAGAAACGCAATTTCGGTCCTGTGTATGTCCTGTACATATTGCAGTTCTGACAATAAAGTTGACTTTGACTTTGACAGCTCGGATCACACTCTCGGTCTGAGAAGGAAGCTTAGTCAGCGCGTTGATCGCCTCGGAAGTCTTCCTGATTTTCCGATAGAAGAGAACTCCACACAAGCCAAAAAAGCAGAGCACCTGCTATCATAATTCCAATTATGAATATATCCTCCACATCCTCGACAGAAAGCACGTCCAAGCATAACATCTTCCATTCGCCCCAAGAATCCATGATATACCCGGAAGTAGGGATGCGCGGTATAACCGGTACACGGTATAAACGATATAAATTTAGCCTACGATAGAGATCTGCCTTCTACCGGCTAACCGCAGAAAATCACAGTTGTCCGATTTAATCTTTACTTTTTTTAGTTTAAAACTGTGCATAAGTGGTGTTGAAGTGTACAATCAAAGTTGTCAGAGTTAATCGATACTTTTTTGTGTTGAAAACTGTGCGTAAGTGATGTTAAAAGTATATTTCTTCGAGTGCTAAGCTACAAGCTAACTTCGTCCGGCTTGTGTTGCCATATTCGGACGCATGCGCAGAACGCTGCGTTCCGTCGAGTTTTTTTTGTTGTCAAAAGTTAAAGTAAGCGTTGGTCAGCTTTAAATTAGAGTTGTCAGAGTTAATCGATACTTTTTTTTAGTTTAAAACTGTGCATAAGTGGTGTTAAAGTCTTTTCTTCGAGTGCTAAGTATTGAAGCTATATGCTAACTTCGTCCGACTTGCCGTAGTTTTGCCTTATTCGGACGCATGCGCAAAACGCTGCGTTCCGTCGAAAGTTTTTTTTTGTGTGTGTCGAAAGTTAAAGTAAGCGTTGGTCAGCTTTAGAGAAACCTGCCCTCTGATCTGTGAATAGAACGCTGTGTTGTGTGATTTTACTGCGAGACCCTCTGGTCAAAGCCACAGAGTAAACTGGTTCTTCTTCTGGTCGCCTTGTCAGCTCTCCTTAAAGCTGAAGGGGACGCCCTCTAGAGGGTTGGAGGGTGAAGTGTTTTCAGTGTAAAATGCTGCTCTGCTGTTCGTTTCTTAAGTGACAATATTGGAAACTGTTAAGAGTTAACAACATATTCTTTAGTTTAAAACTTATGGCTAAAACTACACAAGATATTTTTATATTTTGCACTGTTTTGCACTGCAAGAAAGAAGCCTAATGCTTGAGTTGTTAATTATTTAAAAACTCTGGACCTAGTACAGTAGTGACATTTTCTTAATAGAGATTATTTTGTGGTGTAACAGTTTTCAAAATAAACTAGAAAAACCGCATTTCCTACGGAAATGCACGTGTGAATGCCTTAGCGCCGCTCCGCCCTTCTCGCGGCGACCGCGGGAAGTCCAGCTGGTCCACCCTGAAACACTCTCGTGCCTTTCCCGTACCCGTTCGGCACCCAATGCGTGCACCCAATTTGGTCCACATTCCAAAATGGCCGCCTTCCCATTTATCGTACAACGTTGACGCCAGAGGGTTTTCTGTGCGTCTTGGTGAATTGGACAAGTGTACCAAATTTCATGATCCTACGTGAAACTAAGGCCAATGCGGAGGGTAGTTTGAAATTTTCTAGGTGGCGCTCTTGAGCCGTTTCTTTTGAAATTTTGGCCACGTCCCCAAAATATGTAATCGTTCACCAGTCCTGACGAGTCTGCCAATTTTGGTGAGTTTTGGGATATGACAAAGCCCCCAAAATGCCATTTCATTTTAGCGCCATTCATTTTCAATGGGATAAAAATGGCCGAAAAGGTCGCCTTTCCTTTCATCGTACAACGTTGGTGCCAGAGGGTTTTCTGTGCGTCTTGGTGAATCGGGGAAGTGTACAAAATTTCATGATCCTACGTGAAACTAAGGCCAATGCGGAGGGTAGTTTGAAATATTCTAGGTGGCGCTCTTGAGCCGTTTCTGTTGCAATTTTGGCCACGCCCCCAAAATATGTAATTTTTCACCAGTCCTGACGAGTCTGCCAAATTTGGTGAGTTTTGGGATATGATAAAGCTCCCAAAAGGCCAAACGTATTGTGACGGCGTTACGTCTGATTCGCCACATCGCCACGCCCACATGCTCCACCCAAAACAACCAGTCGTGGAAAGCTTGTTACAGCAACATGTCTTCGGTCACTGGACAGACCGTCACGCTGATTAGGTAACAGGTGTCCGATCGGGATGTTCAATGTACAACTGTACACTTCCTGTTGTGAGGGGGCGTGGCTTAATTATTGTCATGATTTGACCATTCAGTATTGCAGGGGACCGGATGTGGGTCAATCACTGAAGGTTTGATGTATTAGACTGTTTTCGTGTAGGTGCTATTAGTGTTTCGTTTGTGACGGCGTGACGGCTGATTCGCCACATCGCCACGCCCACATGCTCCACCCAAAACGGTCAGTGTTGGAAAGCTTGTTACAGCAACATGTCTTCGGTCACTGGACAGACCGTCCCGCTGATTAGGTAACAGGTGTCCGATCGGGACGTTCAATGTATAACTGTACACTTCCTGTTGTGAGGGGGCGTGGCTTAATTAATGTCATGATTTGACCATTCAGTATTGCAGGGGACCAGATGTGGGTCAATCACTGAAGGTTTGATGTATTAGACGGTTTTTGTGTAGGTGCTATTAGTGTTTCGTTTTTCATGGCGAGATGCCTAACTTTGAGGCCAGGCCACGCCCCTTCAGCATATATGAAAACGCGAGGTGTTGATCATTTATTACTGCCCCATGTCTGAATGATGAGTCTGCCAAATTTGGTGAGATTTAGGATATGATAAAGCCCCCAAAAGGCCATTTCATTTTAGCTCCATTCATTTTCAATGGGAAAAAAATGGCCGAAAAGGCTTAATATTTCAAAAAGCGAAAGTTGCAGCATTACCAAAAGTCATAGCTGGATTGTCCTGAACGAGCTGAACATTTTGATATATGAATCGTTGAAATGGCACAAATACTCTAGGAGGAGTAGGATGCCAAAAAACGTACGGATGGAAGATAGTAACATGTAAGAAACCGGAATAAATTTAAACACAATCTCTATAGTGTGAATGCCAAGGCATTCACACAATTATGGCAAAAGGACACCCTATGCTTTTTTTTTTCATTTCTATTGCAATTTTTATACCAAAAACATATCGCGATATATATCGTTATCGCCACCCTTCACAATACATATCGTGATATGAATTTTAGGCCATATCGCACATTCCTACCCGGCAGGATGCGACTGCAAAGGGCAAGCCGGTTCCCCAGGACCAGAACGCTTCGTAGAAAAAATTTATCAATGGAGTTAACAGCCCACGAAACCAGATCCATCAAGAATTTACATTCGAGCGAGCACTGAAAAAATAAAAACAGCAGACAAGACAAAGTGGCAAAGCAGGGAGAGGAAAACTCACGAGGGAAAGAGGGAAGCTACTGCTCCGTCCAGAGCCGGAAGTGAAAATAATAATAACATCTTTACATAATTATTGGCAATTTAGTATTGACTGAAAAATGTATCCAGATTTGAGACCTCAGAATCTCCTCCTGCATGTGTTATTCACTGAGTAAATCATAGAGGAATCTGAAGCAGAAAGGAGGCAGAGACAGAAAAAATACTGTAGTGTTTCCCCTTTCAATATCCAAGGAAGGTGCCCCGCCCTGAAACTGAGCACTGGGCCTATATCGAAATTTCACCTCCCGCCCTCTGCCGCCACAACTTCCACTAACGATAGGGCAACAGGGATTGTTGTCAAGTGCTGGTCTTCATAGGATAAGTGGCTTCGACCTAACAGTAGTAACGTAGTGCTCCGCTAATTGACCCAACCGACTCCTTTTGATGCAGAGGAGCAGCAGTTCTACTGCAAACTCCCTCCTGATGATGGAGCTCCTCACCCACACTCATCTCTAAGGCTGAGCCAACCCACCCTATGAAGGAAACTCTTTTCGATATCCAGGACCTCATTCTTTTAGTCCTGATCCAAACCACGACCAAAAGGTGAGGGCTGGATTAGACAGACCGGTAAATACATAAGTACCAGGTTTACTTGTGGTTCCTATTGTTTCCAAAAGTAGAATGGGAGGCAGAGCTTTCAGTTATCAGGTTCCTCTCTTGCTGAACCAACTTCCAGTTTCTGTCCGTGAGGTTGACACATTGTCCAGTTTTAAGATTAAGCTCGAGTATTTCCTTTTTGATAAATCCCATAGTTAGGGTTGGCTTGGGTTTCCTGAGCTATCTTTTAGTTATGCTGCTATAGGTTTAGACTGCTAGAGGACAAAATGACCACATTTACTCTAATTATTTCTACCCTTAACATGTTTTTTGTTTTTCCTTCTATACATAGTTCCCATGTGACGTCACATCTGTGGAATTTCCGAGTGGACCCTCCCACAGGGAGGCAGAGAGCAGTAAGAGCGCAGTCTAATGGATGTCCATTTTTCACGTTGTTTTTTTTTTGTTAATTTCTAATTAACTGCAATGGTTACTTTGTGTTGGGTCAGTGGGTGTTCCAGTCGGGTAGACGTTTGGGCAACGCGCAGGTTTCACTTAATCAAAAAAAAGTAAACGTGAAGGATTTATCTCATCGGAGAAGCTCACTCACACAGCAGCTGACTTCGGATCTGCTCTGGAAGACGTCGTGCTTTTGGCCGGTAAACAAACAATGTCAGAACAATGTTAGAGTACAACTGTCTGTGTGTTAGAGCTTTTTTTTTTTTTTCATTATTTAGCAACACCGTCTTGTGCTATGGTTAGCTTAGCATCTCGCTAACGCGACAACGGCCTCCTCACGGTCTCGCCGGTCCCGGGAGACCGCCCCAGTGGGGGAAGGAGGACGGGAGCCAAGTCGTGCGGGCGACGCGTCGGTCCCATGGGACGTGCCCCCGCGGCCGCGACGGATCCACGCCGTCCGACCTGAGCTCCCGCGAGCCTCCGTGCGACGGACCCTCCGCTAACGCGACATGCTAACTTCCAACACGGTAACACTCAAAGTGCTGGTCCTGTAGTAATTAAATAATTAATGATATCAGAGTAACTACTTTGTGACAAGTTGTCAGCTTCGTCTGCCATGATTTCTTTCTCCAACTCATTTAACTCTGACCACTGCCAGCCTTGGTGAAGCTAGTAATGTATTTCGCTGTGGTAGCTCGAGTGTGTTTGTCCGCCATTTCTGCCTTTACGAGTGGCGAAAAACCCGGTATTGCGCAATACTCGCAACTGTGTGGGAACTATGTATAGAAAGTACTCTCGTCATTCTGTGTTTGTTCATTTCTACTTCCTGTTCCTCTCAAACCCAGCCGGTTGAAGCAGATGGCCGCTTGTCCTGAACCTGGTTCTACTGGAGGTTTCTTCCTGTTAAAAGGGAGTTTTCCTTTCCACTGTTGCCTTTGTGCTTGCTCAGGATGTGAGACTGTGACCAAAGCAAAGTCCTCTTTACTGAGTAAAAGACCACAATTTGTTGTTCCATCTCCTGCCATCATTCAGGAACAAGACACTCAGATCTATAAACTCCTCCAACAGAGGCAAAGACTCCCCCGACCCAGAAGGGGGTATTCCACCTGTTTCCATTTGTTGTCACAACAAACTTTTCACTGAGCTACAAGTTGAAAAGTGACATTTTAAGCTCATTCTTTCCACTTCTGCCATGTTTTCCACAACCACAGCTTGTTCAGTAAAATTATATGAATAATAATAATAATAATGAATTCAATTTATAATGCACTTTTCATTAATGAAAATCTCAAAGTGCTATGAATTCTTACCCCGACGCATGCTCGATAATCCAGGTAGAAAAATCTATAAAAAAAGCCAAGTCTGGTCCTCTGGACACTCAAATAACAAAACAAAACAAAAAAGTAGAAACGTTTTGTCTTTCGTCCGAAAGATATATGAAATCTTATAATTTACGTTTAGTATTTTTGTTTTTAGCAAACTGGGTCAGGTGACAAATATCTCCCACAAACTGGTTCTTGACCATCTGTTCAGGCATGTCTGAATGGGAAACATCAAATGTCCAAACCAATAAATGATGTCACTTTAATTGATAAATGAAAAGATTATTGTCTCATTAGAAAAAATTGTTTTTAATAAACTGACCACAACGTCTGATTAAAAGAACAAAATACAAACGACAAAACCATCTGAGTCCACGGCCTAAGTAAACTTTTTACACGTTTTGAGCTCACAGACCAGCAAATATCAGTTAAAACCAGCTCCACATCCAAGTCTGCTCCACAAAGGAAAATGCTCCACAACCTACCGTAATATTCTTTTTTTTAAGTGAATGGAAACTAGAGATTCACAAATATGAAATGCAATTTGTCTATTATAATTTCACAACAATTAGAAATTATATTTATCCACAGTAAGGACAGAATATTCTGTGTGCTTGCTTTTATTTTTATCTTTTATCCAACCTTCACCCAGTCTCTGAGCATCATTTCAGCCGAAGCCGCTGCAGAGATCTGACCATCAGAAACATCTACAAAGTATTTCGAGTGCTCTCTGGTTTTCAGGACTCCATGAGGTTTGTCTCATCTTAGGCAACTTTTCCAAATCAGAATCAGCTTTAATGTCATTGCACCGAAGCGCAACACAATTACATTTCAGTAGAGCCCATCTGAGAGAAACGTAAAGCTGGAGAAAAACAAGACTGGAACAACTGTTCAAAAAATGTCTCAAATTTACAATTTCTCATCATTACGTGTCATTTGGAGCACTAAAATTAAGTTTCTGCTGCTCGTTTTGATGGTTTTGTCTTTGGGCTTGTCTTTATAACTTCCTTTTGCGCTGAAGAAAGAATGCAGTTTGTCTTTTTAGATCTTATTTGCCCAATTTTATGAGGTGCTATGAAAAACTCTGCTCCTACACAAAGAAACTTGTCTCACTGAAAAGCACAAGTAGCTCATTATGAGAAAAAAACTTTATTATGTTTAAAAACAACGGTGGTTACTTTGTAGTAAGTGGCTGATAAATCGAACTAGAAAGTTCCAGCAGAAACTTTGACAAGGGCTGCCGCATGGCGTCCATTTTAAAACGTTGATTTGACAGTCCTATGTGTTGGGGTTCGCTCTCAGCTACCACTACACCAAATTTCAGCTCAAAGTGGCAAAAAAAAATCAACAACATAGTATTTTTTTCTTTTAAGCTATGGTGGCCATCTTGGATTTTGATTAATTATGTGACGGGGAACGTTCTCAACTCTAATCACACCAAATTTAAGCTGCTTATGTGTAAAAATAGCTGAATTAAAGACATTTAAATTCAGCTTTAGCAGCCAATATCTCTAAAAAATGGCGGATTCATAATTTGTTTCAATGAGAAAAATGGCAGCTTTGTAAATTACGCCACCATGGTAACTTGAAATGCCAATAAAAGTAATAGATTCACAGTGCAGAGCCCGTCATTTAGAGATAAAATTTGTGGTGGGGACATTGTGGTTCGGGCCGCATTAAAGTTGAAGGAAATGAAAGTCCATTTTCAGGTGGACAATAGGTGGCTGCCTTTCTAGGCAGTCCCCAACTAAAAATCAGATTTTACTAATTAAGTGTTAAGATTAAGCAAGAAGATCCTAGATGAGTCAATAGTGGTAATTTACTTGTCTTTTTTATAAATCAAAAGTGGTATTTCAAAGGTTTTCTGGTAGTTTGTTGTTAGTTTACCATTTTTTCCTCATCTTACAGTTAAAACTCCAGAAAAAATGTGCAAGATTTGCACATTTATTGACAACACCAGTTATATTTCAGTTTTCAGACCAGTTGATGTACAGTATGGTTTGGAGGGATAGTTTAGTACAGGTCCTGAAACCACATGCAGTATTTAGGCCTCTGCAGCCGCGCTCTAGTTTTGACCAAAAATAAAATGGAAATAAATTATTAGAACAACTAGTTTTTCCATTTGTTTAAACCAATTTTATCTAAATATATGAATACAATTTCTGTGACAGAATAATAGTAATAATGGATAAGAACAATACAAATTATGTAAAACAAATTGTGATTTTGAATACATTAAGTTTTAGAAATAATGGGTTATGTTTGTTTTTATATTTAATAAAAGAAAGACAGTACCGGTATGTCACAAATAAATACTCAACAACAAAAAAAACTTTTTGTTTACAAACAATTCATTTAGATCCAAGTCCAACCATATGTTTTCATAGTATTATTATTATTCTAAAGGCGATTACTGCAGCCTATATAATCCAACATAAAA
>JBBPBX010000254.1:5165-49954 GCA_038048925.1 Garcialebias charrua
TGCATTTGTTGTTGGATGTAACTGGGACCCTGTGTACATAATCTCGTTTTCATCTCATGTACCACATGCGGTGCAAATGACAATAAAGACTCTCTGACTCTCTGACTCTCTGAAATGCTCAGTTATTGAACCTAGATTTTCTAAACGTGTGATATTTACAATCAGCAAAAAGCTCCATCCATCATCTTTACCCGCTTCTTCCATTTTGGGTCACGGAGGTCGCCGGTACCCATGTCCAGCAATCACTGTGCGAGGGGCGGGGGACACCTGGACAGGTCTCCAGTCCATCACAGGGACACAGAGAGACAAACAACCATCCACTCACACCTGGAGACAATTCAGAGTTACCATCAGTCTAACATGCATGTTTTTGGTCTGTGGGAGGAAACTGGAGAAAACCCACGCATGCACGGAGAGAACATGCAAACTCCACACAGAAAGGTCCCCAGACCAGGATTTGAACCAGGGACCTGCTCACTGAGAGGCAGCAGCTCTACCAACTGCACCACTGTATAAGATACCAACTATGTCATCTCTCAATGTTTTATTGTGTGGCTGCAGGTACTGTCGTCACATATAGGAGTAGAGGTCAAAGCTGAAGGGTTCTCAGTGGCCCTCTTACATCCTGTGGACCTGCCTCTGCTGAGTCTCCAGACCCATGATGTTAAGCTCTAACGTGGTCGACTCTGGTGCTGGAGAAGTGCAAGCCTGTGCCACCAGCTGTAGATGAAACCAGTGCTGAAGAGCTTTAAAGAGCTGGCCCTGGTGAGCTGAGTCTTCTTTCATCTTTGCATCCCTAGTTTCTGGTTGACCCATGTGAGCTCGGAGAATACCAGCAAGGTCTGCCAGTGTTGGTTCTCTCAGAGTTTGGAACACCTCCAGATGCCCCTGCTGCAGTGAAGTCATCCTCTTCATCTAGATTCACCTGTTGGTGTAGCCAGTGCTGGGCAGCGCTAATCCAAAAATTAGTTCCACAATTTCTAAAACGCTTATTAATTTTTTTAGGTCCACAATTTCAAAAGCACAAATGTCTTATGAAAATTAGGGGAAGCTAATCTAATCCGCTATTTATATTCGACAATTGGTAGCCGGCAGCGTTATCAATATTTGTACTACACTGCCAACTGAAAAGTAACTAAAATGATCCTAAAAGTCAGAGTCAGAGTCAGAGAGAATTTATTGTCATTTGCACCGCATGTAGTACATGTGTTGAAAACGAGATTATGTACACAGGGTCCCAGTTACATCCAACAACAAATGCAAGAGAAGAACAATAATAACATCTAGGATTAACTAAGAGAGACATCAGCTAGTAATACACTAAGCCCTAATGTAGTAGAAAAACATCATTATAAACAGCAGCACGAACATGAGCAGATGGTCACAGATGAACGCAGCAACAAGAAACAGATCAGTATCAGTATTTTATATATCTAAAAGGATGAAATTACAAAAATCAAAGGATTTATTTAATACTTTACGTACATATATTCTATTCGGCCACGAAATTAACAAAAAAGAGAATGATCTTTTAATCCCTAAGACCACTTTTAAATCTCAAATACACGGGTGTGTCGCCACCGCATTTATACATAAAAGTAACCCAAATACATAAAACTAACGACTCACCGTCGAGTGGTCGACACAAAACACACAATAAAATCCTCCGGCCGCGTTAATTTGGCTTGAAACAGAGGGTTCTCTGCGGATTTATCCAAGAAACCCAGCACAAACAGCTAGCCACAGAATAGACCCATTTACAGCCTACGTCATCAAGCAGCTGCGCGCGCAGCGTGGCTACAGCAGTATGACGGCTCGTAGTGTATTATCAAGCTACGCTAGCGTGTTATCGGTAAAATGATCGCAAAGCTTACTTTAATAAGTTAACTTTGAGCAATGGCCATCAGCTTCCTGATACGTGTACAGTTACTGAATGGGAGTATGACGTTAGTAAGTGAAGTTAGAAAAGCTACGAGCATACAAATCACTCGATGCGTATGACTACGTTGTTTGTGGACATGTACAGGAAGTGCGTTATAAAGATATGGACGCAGATTTCTGTGTTTTAAAGTCCAAAGTCCTCCCCAGTCAGAGACAAGGTGCAAAGACTACAATGTATGAGGCTTGGGTAATCGTCAACAAAGTGGAGAACTACATTCTCACAGCAAACTGCACCTGTATGGCAGGGTAAGTTAATTTTGGTTCCTGATATGCATAATTTGCTTGTTTTAGGCCACTGCAATTTTAGATTTCACATAATTTTCAGTGTAAAATGTTTTATTAGCATTGCTCAGATAACTTAGTCATTACATATTCCAAAATATTCATCCAGAGGTCACAGTGGCTTGAATTACAAAATCTAATGAAAATCAGAAATGTTTATTTATTTACAATCAAAGTCTGAACTTGGTCAGGAAACATTCAGAACATAACATACTGGCCTCTACTCCTAATTACAAATTGTTTGAGCCACTAAAACATTTAATTTTTCATCATTATTAAAAGAGAAGTGGCTATAATCATTTTTAACAGTCTGAACTTCACAGGTAAAATAGAACCCAGCTAAGTGCAGTCTGGAGCCCTGCGTTTACATTTTCATCTCACCTTTGAAGATGTGGATGTAATATACCACCCTAACTACATTTGTTTGTTCTTTTAACAGTGCTGACAGATGACGACATCCAAGAACTGCGGGCTGTGGACCCAGTTTGTGCAGTGATGACAAGCTTGGACAATAGTGACACGTACACCGCTTCATCTGACCACAACTATGAGGAGCATCTAGATTTACCTGAGTTTTATTTAGCACATCATCCAGAGACCTCACACCCAATGAACTAAAGGTGAAATGTGAGGAAACATTTGTCCTGCTGAAAACTAAACACACGCCCTATCAGTGTAAAAGATTTTGTGCATAAAGAACTTCGAAATGTCCGATTTTTTTATACTTTATGTTGTGTACCACCGTAGATGTTATAGGTGGTCTGTTATTTACCTTGATCTTTGCAGTCATCCAATAATCTGATGTTTGTTGTTTTAAATAAATCTTATATTAAACATCTTAATTTTTTTGTAGGCTTCTAGCCTGTTTTTGATGTCATATTCAATTATTTGGATTAATTTTGAACCACATTATACCTGTATTTACAATTTTGAAGAAATACACAGGTTATAATTTAATTAAATTGTTTGTTTATTGTTAGACAGGTGACAATTTATTGCACTTAACAGTTGAATAAGAAAACGGAGATCCTTCCAGTTTATGTTTTAACTTTTGATGTTCAGCCTGTAGCGTGTCAAACTCCTGACGCAGGTGGGCATATTCATTCTGAAGTTGACAGTGCCTCAGGTTCAGATCATCATATTCAGTCCTCGGGACTACATCTTCTTGTGCTGAAAGTTATGAAAAGAAACGGTAAGCAAATGCACCGAAAAGCAGGAAGCAACACTTTATGCTCTGACACAGAACGTGCCTGTGCTGTGACTTCTTTTTTAGCTGATTAATTGTGAACAATATTTAGCTGTACACATGATTGTGGGGTAAGAACTGCCAGAAAACCATTCTGGTTTGAATAAAATATGAGCAGAATGTTGGTTGACGCCCTAGTATTTCAGAAATATTAATCTATAATTAATTAATCAAACAATCAATTTATTAAAAAGTTTGTTAGATAGGACATAATATATTTGTACCAGGGTCATGTTCCATGTTGGATTCTTGTTGTTGATCTGAAGTGACACTGCCAGGGCTGGGTTGATGTGATGACTTGTGCACACCAGCATCTCTCTCTTTTTCCTCTGGTACCTAAAATAAAAATATGTGAAGATGTAGCGACACACAGTAAATAAACATTTACACATCATCTACTTTTAATACAGAGCTGTATTTCAAAGCCTGCACTACACCAAAGTATGCTAAAGACCATGACAACAGAACACAGAAAAAAATAAATAGTAAAGACAGGCCAAAGCAAATTATCCATACCTTTTCATCTTTGCTCATGATCCCTGTCCTTTAGTGTACACAAACACAGAAGGTACGAAATCAGGACTTTGATAATCCAACGACATTTCCCCTGAAAATAAAGCACATAGGCGTTTGTTTATTAAGAGCTAGCTTATTAGCAACTAGCTTCTAGCCAACTTTCCGACCGAATTTAACACCAATAAACTGCGTCTAGTTTTTAAAAACAATGTTTAATGACAACCAGGGTTTATGGTGAAATAAAACTAGATGAGTAACCTTACCTGATATAAAATGGGCACCGCATACTCGTGTGTTTTTGATGATGTCCTCGGTCCAATCCACCCACTCGATGGTCTGAAGCCACAGCTGCCTTCGGTGGCTTTGAAATGGCCGATTGCCTCTTGGTATGCGGTAGAACTTCAGTCCTTCCTTAGAATACCTATTTGTACAACTATATACGCAACATCCTGACATTTTGTTGCTGGTGGAGGAAATTAATTAGCTAGATTCACTCCGCAACTTTGTTATGCTTGGAAAAATGCCTGGGTGGGTGGAGTCTTCTGTTGCACCGGTGCGCGCGCAGCCGTCCTTGTTTACAAACACTAAATGGGTCTATTAGCCCCCGAGTTCACCTCTGACCCGGAAGATGTCAAGATGGAATAGTCCATTTTTAGTAGGGGGGATAAAGAAATCGACCGTTTTTTTAATTGCTTATTTAATGATCGTTTTCATCGTAACTATAATTATTTTTATGTTAAATGTACATTAACAAGCAGGATCAATGTTAGGGATGTAGGTGACTGGCCGGGGCCCCTGCTGATTGGGATCCTCGGGCAACGGCATCATTTACCTACATGGTAGATCCGAGTCTGTTCTCCGCTCTGCTCCCTCCCCCTCCAACCCTCCCTCCTCTCTGCTCTTTACGGTGAGGGAGGGGAAAAAGGTAAAACAAGCAGCTACGGAGCCAGCATAAGAGCTTGTAAATAAGTTTATTGGTTTTTACTGATAGATAATTAGTTATTAGCGGTACTGCATTTTAAATAAAAATAGCACAAATCCGCTTATGAATTATAAAAGTTAGTCAAACCACAAAAACGCTGACAAAAAGTTTAGGTCCACTGTAAGCGGATTAGCGCTTTAGCGCTCTCTAGCGTTCATATGCCCACCTGTGGGTGTAGCTCTACACAGCTGCTTCACCTACTCCGTCCTCCATGATGCATACAGTATTTTGTTCATTTGTGACAATGAAAATGAAAACTATGCTCTCTGCTGGCAAAACCCCAAACTAGTTCTGTGCACATCAAAGAGGTCACCAGAACAAGATTTAACTAAGGTTGACTTTTAACAGGTTGACATTTAACTAATCACTTGGCAAGATGGCGCCAGTCACGTATGTTCTGCTGGTGTTTTGCTGTTTGTTGGCTTTTTGGTATTTTTTGCTCTGCTGCCTCTGCTCATCTATGACCACACAACTCAGCACGTTTAAATGTTGAGGGGATGAGGAAAGAAAGAAAATCAAGTGCAGCAGTTAATCAGACTGTGAAAAGAGAGTAGCGCACTGTGCAATAGCTGCGCACGTGGCTGCGGTTTTGCAAATTATACAGCACAAAGAAAACTAAATAAGAACGCACAATATAAAATTGTATTAATCTACGTGTTGAGGAGGAGGCAGGTCCGACCAGACGGTTGAAAGAGGTTTAAAAAAATCCTGTTAAGCTTCAGATGGATCGGCTGATCACCGGCCGTGCACGTCTCCGCACCTGCTGTGAAAGACTTTGCAGCATCTACAAAAGCTGAAGCGAGCAGCGTGTTCAATCAGAACAGTCTTGTTCTATGTTTTTTCAAATGATTTGGCTCTAAAATTATTTTTGTTCATCTGTACAACAGCTGATCTTTAGAGTTGAATTTTAGGCTGTTCATTCTGTATGTTAATATCCATTTGGTGAATATTTAATAAATAAATAAAATTATGTCTTCCTTTCTTTGACATACGTTTATATGCCAAACTGATTTGCTTACAAAAGCAGTAAAAGCTTAATTTAAAGAAAATGTATTTAGTTTTTTTTTCAGGTTCAGGCCTTTAAAGGGGACCACACATGCAAGATTCACTTTTCAATGTTTTTTTACTCAACTTTGGGTATGTACTTCATAAAAAAACAGTCCTAAGGCCAAAGAAATGCACCCAGTGGTTTATTTACTCTAAGTAGATTTATTTGTCTGTGATAAAAACGGTTCGTTCCTCACTTCCTGCGGTTTGTGACGTCACAAACCGCAGCCACAACCCACCCCAACCTGAGTCCAGCCCCTCACCTAGCAACCCCTGGTTAGGCTCAACCCACTTCTGTATTAAACACATGACTGTTGTTTTTCATGATTTCATCTCATCTTTTGTTTATATGTTCTTAATTTCATGTGTACAGCACTTTGTTGCAGCTGTGTTTTTTTAAATGGCTTTATAAATAAAGTATAATTGTTATTTTTATGTTTTAGTTCAATTTTTAGTGTATTTGCGATCGCTCCCAACGCGCAGCCGGCAAAAATTAAACGAGCGGACCCCCGGCGTAGGGACCAGCGGCAACGGGACCCTCTTCTGGCGCGATGGAGCGGAGCTTCAACTGTACAGCCTCGCTGCAGCCTCGCAGCAGCCTCGCAGCAGCGAGGACCTTCTCCTTACGGATTAATTTACGGGAGACACTTGGTGAACTTTGTGTTGTCTTGACTGGAACAGCGATAACTCCCAAAATCTCCGCGTGCAACGAGCGGAGCTGGCGAACACCGGAAGAGGAACAAGCTAACATTAGCTTCGGATTCGGGTGGTCTCATGCTAAAAGGAGCAGCTCATGGCGGCGCGCTCAGACGGGTTTCGGTAAGTTATCTTAAGCTAGCACTAACAGTAAGTCAAATGAGTAATAAAAAAAGAGCTAATTTTAAAACAACAACACATTACAGATACTGGCTGTTACAGAGGGCGTAAACAGATCGTTGAAGGGCGTGGACTTCAAGAAACCGGTCGTTCAAAACGAAAGTTAAAAATGGCAGAATTAAAAAGGGTATAATTAATTATCTAAGAATTATTTTGTGTATTAAAATGAATTAATATTGTCAAGATAGCACACAGACATAACATAAAAATTTTAAAGACCTATATGTGGTCCCCTTTAATTACAGTTAATTTTTGGAGCCGGGTCGGATCCAATTTTTTAGGCCTGAATGCAACTCCACACCAAGTGCCAGAGTTTACGGATGCACATTGTTACTTGTATGAACGTCAGATGTCAGTGACGTGTTCTGTGATGACAGCTCTTCTTTAAACATGCAGATGTCTCTGTGACTACTACAACTATCACTCTATCATATCTCTTTGGACCCCTTATTCTCTCTTTGTCCTGTACCAACACAAAGTAATGTGCACCAAACATATCAGTCTAACAGTGTGACTATTAGAAATGTGGAAGAGTGTGTCGGTTTGAAACGATGACTGAGAAACACGTTGTACAGTGACCTATAGGCACAAACAAGAAGGAGTGGACAATCCCCTGAAATACACAGTACTGTGTAAAATACTTGATATCACAGAGATCTCCGACACCATCCCATGTTTCATCTTCAACATTTCCACTTCACAGCTCCAGCCTTCTGCGATGTTGAACCTTGTAAATGATCAAGCGTTTGATTTAGCAAGCCAAGTGCCGCTTTGTCACAAAGCATAAAAAGACTGCTCGGGTCTTTAATGAGCCCAGTTGGTTCCAATGATGTAAACATGAAAACAGCCAACAAATCATCAGCACGCT
This sequence comes from Garcialebias charrua, assembly GCA_038048925.1. Classification (NCBI taxonomy): domain Eukaryota; kingdom Metazoa; phylum Chordata; class Actinopteri; order Cyprinodontiformes; family Rivulidae; genus Garcialebias; species Garcialebias charrua. The sequence continues at coordinate 12,924 of JBBPBX010000254.1, forward strand.
TCATTCAGCTCAAAGAAAAGAACGTGACCCTGACAGGCTTCTGTTTGATTCTTTATCCTGTCAGGTTTCAAGCTGTCTTAATGATCTGATGTCTTTTGGAGCCAGTCATTTATTTACATTTTACTCCCAACGTCAGCGCTGTCTTTTATTCTCTCTGCTACAGTCACTGTTCATTAAACTAATAAGTTAAATATGATGAACTCTTCAGAGACGGCAGTTTAGCAAACCTGCTTATTCTTTCTTTGTGTGAGAACTCAAGTGTTTCAGCTTCTGTTCTGTTTTTTGACATGTTCAATAGTTTACAAAACAATATTTTCAAATCTGACTGACGATGTCCAGGTTTGTCTGTGACTTCACTGTAGGTCGGTGAGGAGAACAAATAAACTTAAAGTCAAGTTCAATGGATGGTCCAGTCATTTTGTAAGTTTAGATCTGTCAAATTGTTACAATAATTAGGACTTGGTTCCCTTTCAGTCATGTCTCTCGGTGCAACATATGCTATGGGAATTGCGCCCCCGCGCGATTACCTGAAGGAATACATTCACGCCTTTACGGCAAGGGCGTCAGCGTTGCGTCAGAGACCCCGCCCTCTGGATATTTAAGCCGCTGACGCCCATCCATCTTTCTCTTTTTTGCCCTTCACCTCGCTTAAACCTGAACTACCTCTCTTCGCAGGATTTCTCTGTTGCTTCATCGCTCAACCAGAGGTGAGCTTGCTCCCTACACAGAGCGTACGGAGAATTATTCCTACGTACTGCTGGACTAGCGAAAGCTAGTCCGGCACATTTTCTCTTAACCCCGAAGTATTTTCTTCTCCTCTCTCCACAGACTGCTTCGCTCGACGGCGCTAACTGCGCCACAAATGTTGCCCCTGCTAACTCGTAGCGGGCTAGCCAGCGAAAGCGACGCGACGGAGGAGACGTCTCAAATTAAAAGAAAAAGGATTCTGGAAGGACTCGCTCGCCTTATCTCGGACATGCCTCCGGAGAAAGGAAAGCGAAAGACAAGACTTCCAAGGAAAACCAGCAGGACAGCGAGCCCAACCTCGCGCACCTGTCCTAGCGGATGCGGTTTCTCCCTCGCAGCGACGGACACCCATGAGGCCTGTCCCATCTGCTTGGGAATGTTACACGCAAAAATGGCGCTGGATGCGCCCGACTTTTGCCCACACTACAGCCAGATGCTGGAGGCGGTGAGGAGGCACCGGGCGGACTTCGTCACCAAGGCTATGCTTGAGAAATGCTACAGAGCTCAGGGACTCATGGCGCGCGCCATGAACGCGTCCGCGTTGATGCAGGCATACCTGGCTGAAAAACTGCAACAGCTCCAGGTAATGACGGACAAGCAAGCTGCCGCTGACTTGCTGGATGAGGCTCGCAGGGCAACAGACTTTGTGCTCCGCATGATGGGAACAGCCACTGTTGCTCAAGGCAGAGGCATGGCTGAAGTGGTCATCTCGATACGCCATCTGTGGATGACTCTAACTGATCTTCCCGAGTGACAAAAGGTGCTTTATCTTCACCAATCGATAGAACCAACGGGATTGTTTGGGAAAGCTCTGGATCGAATTCAGACCAAGCTGGACCCGAGGCGCAAACAGGCTGAAGCTCTCCGGGTGGGCATTCCCAGGAGAACCTTACATACTTTATGCCACAGCTGATTCTACTGTCAAATTCAGTCAATGTTTTCATTTGGACACTGGAAAGTTTTTTATTTTTTTTTTAAGCCTTTAGGGGTTGTCAGTGAAAGTCAATCATTAATCTAAATGCTTAAACACCTTACTGGTGGAATTGTGTGAGCTGCTGAGGTGAGCTGAAAACATTGAACACAGACAATGACGTTTGGAGTGAAAAGAAAAATAAGCCCATGTGTCTCCAATCTGTTCTCCTGCTCACGGCGTATAAATGACTGATATAATTGGCCTCTTAAACATCTGTGAACACCACATTCCACACAGATATTTTAAGAATTTCTTCTGTTGTGTTATCCTTTGACAAATGAGGTTCACAAGACTCTCAAAGATGCTGTGCCATCTCCTTCACATTAGGCACAACACATCGTTGAAGAGGAACATTATGAAGGTCTTACAGCAGAAACTGCATTAGCTGTCGCTATAGTTACACTGTTGATGGTGGTTTGTATCTGCCAGTACTGCATTTTCTCACATTCGGAATAGATGTGACACTTCCCACCGCACCTGCATCTGATGCTTTCCTACCAATTTCTCGTTCTCTCTTCTCCGCACTGGGTGTCTAAAAGCAGCAATTAGTTGAAGTCATTGACATCCTGGGGCTCGGCATCAGGCGATGCTGTTCTCATCTCCTCACTTTTGTATTCCTCAATTGCTTCTTTGAGATATCACAAGGAAGTGGTTTTTGAGGGGTTTTTCTGTTAAGAATGAAGTTTTTGTTCTATTTGTTGATTAATCTATAGTTTCTAAAACTGCAAGAAAAATTGACTAAGGTTGTTTTCAACTCTAGCAGAACATCTTGAACATCACAACAAAACTTTGTTGTATTGAAGGTAAAAACACAGTTTGAACTACTGAATTTTTCAGCCTATAAGTCGAGATTTTTTGCATAATTTACATGCCCTGCGATTTATACGCTGAATCAACATATTTATGGATGTTTTCCATATTTCTAACCAATTTTTGACTGAGATATGACCGTTTCCATTCATTATGACTAAAAATATTGAACACTACCATTTTCAGCTGCTACTTGCATAGTATGGCATGCCGTTGTGTCATGTAAAATGTAAAAAGTGGCTATCAATGATGCAATCAGCTTGCCATAGCCTGCCACCTTCCTCCAGCTCGCCTGGAGCAACTGTCAAATCAGCTTCATTTCACTGCGTCGCCCCGGTGAAATGCAGCTGATCTGACCACTGAAGTGCATTTATTAAGTAAAAGTTCAACTGAGACACACCTTTACTATAATATCGAGCAAACAAATATGTGTTTTAGGTGCTTATCTTTTTAAATTGAGAATAAATGCACAGCGAGTCGCCCTCTGCGCATTCCTGTTTCAGCTTATCAGCTTTTGAAAACTGATTTGACCGTCAAAGTGCATTTATTAAGGAAAAGTTCAACTGAGACACACCTTTGCTATAATGTTGAGCAAACAAATAATTGTTTTTAAGTGGTTGTCTTGTTAAATTTCACAGAAATGCGCAGCGAGTCGCCCTCTGTGCATTCCCACAGTCGCGAATTGGCTTTTGAAACCAGTCACAATCGCATTTTACATCTAGAACTGATTATTTTTGGAGTCAATCCAATTCAAGATGCTTCCTCAGCCATTTGACATTAGCCAGCATTTTAATTTATTTATACTTTTGTTTGTTTATTGTAACTCGATTTTACAGACATTGAGCTAAATTTGATGTGCTGGTAGCTGAGAGCCATTCACAACACAAACTCTGTCATGATGTCTTGTGACATCACGTGCACAACATTATTTTCAAGGGTTGACCAAAAAGACAAGTCATCATCAACATGATGCACATTTCCACAATGCCTTCTCAAGGGGATTTTGGCACACCTCATGTAATACCTAATTAAGCCCCAGAAGCACTTTAAATAATACAGGTAGTCCTTGGGTTACGACGTTTCGATTTTACGAACGCCCTCCCATTGAAAAGCATTGTTCGAGTTACGTGGTTTATGCGCCTTTAAATGGTTCATGCGCCTTTAAATTTACAGGAGGGAGGGGGGAGAGCACCCGGTGGAAACTGAGGGGAGTAGCTTCAGTGGAAAATTACTACAGACATCATGGCAGACGGCAGAGGAGGTTAGGAGCTATAAACCTCACCACTGCACCCTGTATTCACTGGTTAACTGGACATCATTAACCTCACGCAGACTCTTCCACTGGTACATTTTCATCTTTAAATCACTTCTTGGTCTGCTGCCCTCATACATCTCCTCCTACATGTCTTTGCGTGAGTGCAGCTACAGCGTGCGCTCTCAGGACATGATTACCTGCAGTGTTCCGTCAGTGAGGACTGAACTTGGAAAAAGGGCCTTCTCCTACTCCGCTCCTGCTTCATGGAATATCTTACAAAAAGATCTGAAGCTCTCGACCTTGACTTCTCTAAATGGTTTTCAGAATCTGTTGGAATCCTGGCAAAAACCAATGCAGATTTGTTCCTGTCTTTGATTTTATACATATACCTTATAATGTTTTGCTAGTTTTTTGATACTTTGTTAAAAAAAAATATATATATATTTTTTTTTTCTCTCTTTTGTTTTCTATTGTTTATTGTTTGTTTGTTTATTGTTTAAGGAAATTCTATCACTGCTGTTCATTGTTCTTTAGTTTTAGCAGGTCGCTTTCGTAAATGAGCCCATGAGGTTCAAAAGATTTACCTGACTAAATAAAGGTTGAATGAAAAAAAACGCTGTGGACTTTGAGATTTTCATTAATGAAAAGTGCGTTATAAATTTAATTCATTATTATTATTATGAACCGAGTGAAGCAGCTGGAAGCTGCAGAACTCGGAGGTGCAACGAGCTAACATGCTAATGGTGTAGTTACACCGAACAGCTTTTCAACCTCCAAAAAGCTCCTCACGCACGCAAGTGGACGCACTTGGTGTCCAGACCTACTTGGACCAGAACGCGAAACAGCTGCTGGGTGTGTGGGAGGAGCTTACCGGTATACAGAGTCCTGCGCACTCCGCCAGGCGAGGAGCTTTTTATTTCTGTCTCTGTGGAGCAGACTTGACTGGTCGTGAAGGACTTGTCGCGAACACACAGCTACAATGAGTTTCTCTTCCATAGTACACGACCTCGCGGGTCTTTTCTGTGTCCCACAAACAATACGTCACATAGTGCGCGCGCACCCTCGTTTCCGCGTCACATAGGGGGACTCTCCCCGTCTCTTCTCCTCCTCTCTTCTCCCCCTCTCTTCTCCACCCGACTCTCCCTGATTGGTTGACACACCAACCAATCAGGGAGAGTTGAGCGGCGTTTGAAAGTTTGAACCGCGAAATCTTCAGCATGTTGAATGCGCGGTTTGGAGGCTGAAGCCGGTTCACGTGCACGGAAAACGCTTTCCAGCACGCTCAACACGCACGCGACCTGACACCAGACGCCAAGACGTGGCTGGAAGCGCGTCCACCATTGACTTTACATGTAAACTGGACGCTCCTGCTGCCAAAACGCTGTTCGGTGTGATCACACCATAACAGATGGTCACCAGCATACCTAAGCTCTGGAATGACCTCCCATTAGACATAAGACAGGCTCTTAAAAACAGCATCTTTTTTCTTTGGCTTTTGGTACAATCTGAGATGTTTTAACTTTGTTTTATTGTATTCATAATTTATTATTTTCGTACTGTTTATAGTCCCTTCCATTTTATGATTGTATTGTATTTTGTGATTGTGTGTACAGCACTTTGGTCCTGTTGGGTGCATAAAGTGCTCTATAAATAAAGTTGGTATGGTATGGTATACAGGTAGCCCTCGAGTTACGTTAGGGATTGGGACCTACGTGTGTGACTTAGGTCGATGTTGTCGTACCTCGCGGACCAAAAACACCTGCCTGTCGTAGGTCCGCGTTTCTGACATAGGTCGCGGCTATACCGCTAACGGAGCGCCGCACACATATTTAATGGCATGACAATGAACAAGCGGACATCCTGTGCCATAAACATGCACAGAACTGTACAGTAAATGAATACAGTACTGTACAATAAATAAAAAATATAATGTCTTACTTTGAGCTGGTCAAAGCCTGCCTTGGTCTTTTAGCATCAGCTCGGGTGAGAGCTCCCCCAGCTTCCTTACGCTCCACACGCACACACGTGGTCAAAACTGTTTAAAAGAATGACTGTTAGCTTCTTAACTTCATACATTTGGAGCCAGAAAAAAAAAAAAACTTACTGAAAGCCGTTTCTCCGCTCCTCCATCCATCCAAAACAACTGCTCGGCGTTAGCTACGGTTAGGCCCCGCCATTAGTAGCACTGGTTAGCATGTCAGTTCATTCAAAAAGGCTGTCGGCTTTGTATCTCCGCGTTAGCTCGGTGTCCCCCGACTGCCAGGCGGACATTTGCGGCGAGCTCGCGGCCGCAGATGGCTCCTCCGCGGCATGTCGGCTCGGTGTCTTCGCCTGTGTTAGCTGCTCTGTTAGCTGCTGTCGTTAGCATGTCGGGCGGCGTTGTGGCCGCCGATCGCGGGGCGATCCGCGGCTGCTCCTCCGGGCCTGAGACGTCCACAGAGTTGGCCGAGTGTTTCCAGCAAATTTATCCGTATGAGGCAACCCTGAACGGACACACGGTCCTCAGTAGCTTCTGGAGCTCCTCCATTGACCGCACCGGTTGACCGGAAACGACCGGAAACGACCGGAAGTTGCGTAAATACGATCAAATTGTAATTAAAAACGAAATATTAATAATTATACTTTATTTATAAAGCCATTTAAAACAACCACAGCTGCAACAAAGTGCTATACACATGAAATTAATAACATTTAAACACAAAAAAAAAAAAAAATAATAATATATATATATTTTTTTTTAATCATATTTTTATTAAATATGATAAAATCGTAAGTCTGAGTTGCCGTAGGTCGCAGGTGACGTAGGTCGAGGGTTTGCTGTACCAGTAGGTTATTAACTCTTTTTTCCTTCATTATGTCTCTTAAATGTAAGTGGTTTTTGATAATTATGTAGGGTAATGTGTTAGGATGGGCTAAGTGCTTGGTAAAATAAAGTACTGTACGCATGAGGTGCCGTTTGGACGTATTTTCCGACTTACTGCGATTTCCGTCTTATGAACGGGCGTAGGAATGGAACTGCGTTGTAACTCGGGACCACCTGTATATTTATCTGCACAGTTAATAAAGATTTTTCGTTTCTTGTGTGTACTAGCTCTTCTATGACAATCTATTTCCTGCATTTTTTTATGCATTTGTGCATCTGAATAGTTTAGTATACAAGTATATTAATAAATCCAGTTTCTCTTATTTTCTTTGGGGGTTTTATCAGGGATGCACAATATTATCGGCACGGTATCGGTATTGGCCGATATTAGTGTTAAACTTCAATATCGGGCATCGGCCGTTCCATTAAAATAACTTGCCGATATAAAAGATGCTGTTTTTGCTGCAGCAGCAGAACAACCTGATGACGTTACAGTGGCAGTGCAACGCGATGACGTCACATGTGTCTACCTGATCTCAAGGTGGAGAGGAAAATTAAAAATGTCTGCGGTGTGAAAAAAAATCGTTGGTGAGGATGTTGGATTCTGAAGATTTTTGGACTACATTGAGCCTCGCTACATTGTCCCCAGTCTGAGATATTTTTACGACGTAACCTTACCAAGTTACATGCCGTCATTTTCAACATCATTGCGAAGCTAATAGCTGATAGCACGACTTGTTGGGTGAGTTTGACCACAGACATGTGGACGTCGTGTTAGCATCGTTAGCATGATTAAATGGTAAATGGAGCGTATTTATATAGCGCTTTCCAGCCCCCTGTGAGGAGCCCCAAAGCGCTTTACAATACCAGCCATCCACCCATTCATACACACATTCATAACAAACAGCCCATCCTGATGCTTTTCTCATCACGGCTGGTGATTTCAACCATGCAGATTTAAAGAGTGTATTTCCAAAAACATACAAAAACATAAACTTTGCAACAAGAGGAAACAACACACTGGACCAAGTTTACACCACCATGAAAAATGCCTACAGAGCCCTCCCCCTCCCCCACATTGGTGCTTCTGACCATATCTGTGTTATGCTAAAGCCAGCATACAGGCCGCTGGTGAAAGTCACAAAACCAGTCCGCAAGCAGATACGAGTGTGGCCAGAGGGGTCTTCAGAGGCACTCCAGGACTGTTTTGACACCACAGATTGGGGTATGTTCAAAGAAGCTGCTACCACAAACAACAACACATGTCTCCAGGAGTACTCAGACACTGTATGTTCATACATCGCCAAGTGCATTGATGATGTTACCAACCTCAAAACCATCACTGTTCGGGCTAATCAGAAGCCATGGCTGACAGCTGAGGTTCACAGACTCCTGAAAGCCAGGAATGCTGCCTTCAAAGCGGGAGATCAGGTGGGCCTGAAGGCAGCCAGAAAGAACCTGACCCAGGGCATCAGTGAGGCCAAGGAGCAGTATTCCAGGAAAATAGCTCACCGTTTCAAGGACAGCAAGGATACACGCAGTCTGTGGCAGGGAATACAGACCATCACAGACTACAAACCCCCCCCCAGACCTGTGACAGCTCAACCTCTACGCTGAATGAACTGAATGAGTTCTTCGCTCGGTTTGAGGCAAGTAACAGCACACCTGCACATAAATTCCCCCCCTCTCCTGATGGCCAGGTGCTGGCGCTGTCCTCAGACAGCGTAAGGCGTTCATTCATCAAGATTAACGCCCGGAAGGCCTCTGGTCCTGACAACATACCTGGTCGTGTGCTGAAAGACTGTGCAGGGGAACTCGCAGCGGTCTTCACGGACATCTTTAACATCTCGCTGAGTCAGGCCATCGTCCCCACCTGTTTCAAAGCCACCACCATCATCCCTGTCCCAAAGAAGGCAACGCCCGCATGCCTCAATGACTATCGCCCAGTAGCACTCACCCCCATCCTGATGAAGTGCTTTGAACGGCTAGTCATGAAAAGCATCACATCTGTCCTCCCTGCCTCCCTGGATCCCTTCCAATTTGCATACCGACCTAATCGCTCAACCGACGATGCCATCTCCTCTGCCCTCCACACAGCTCTCACACATCTGGACACGAAGGACTCTTATGTTAGAATGCTGTTCATCGACTTCAGCTCGGCATTCAACACCATCATCCCCCAACAGCTCATCCATAAACTGGACAGTCTGGGGCTGAACACCTCAATGTGTAACTGGCTGCTAGACTTCCTGACCGGGAGACCACAGACAGTACGGATCGGGAGTAACACATCTAGCACCATCACATTGAACACAGGGGCCCCACAAGGATGTGTGCTGAGCCCCCTTCTATTCACCCTGCTAACACACGACTGCACACCATCGTACAGCTCCAACCACTTCATCAAGTTTGCGGACGACACAACAGTGGTAGGTCTCATCAGCAACAACGATGAGACGGACTACAGGAACGAGGTGAGCCGCCTGGCCTTGTGGTGCGGACACAACAATCTCACTCTCAACGTGGAGAAGACAAAGGAGATTGTTGTGGACTTCAGGAAGAGGGATGCCCAACATGCCCCTCTGACCATCAACAGCACCGCAGTGGAGAGAGTGGACAGCACCAAGTTCCTGGGAGTGCACGTCTCAAAGGACCTGTCCTGGAGCAGGAACACTGCAGCACTGGCGAAGAAGGCTCACCAGCGCCTCTACTTTCTCCGCAAGCTGAAAAGGGCTGGAGCTTCAACCTCCATCATGTGCACCTTCTACAGAGGTGCCATAGAAAGTGTCCTGACCAGCTGCATCACTGTGTGGTTTGGTGCATGCACTGCATCCTGCCGCAAGAGCCTCCAGCGCATCGTGAAAGCAGCTGAGAAGATCGTCGGCACCTCCTTGCCCTCACTGCAGGACTTACACAGCAAACGCCTCACTCGGAAAGCCCACCGCATGGCAGGTGATCCCACACACCCACTACACAGCTGCTTCAGACTGCTGCCATCAGGGAGGAGACTGAGGAGTCTCCAGGCTCGAACCAGCAGACTGAGAGACAGCTCTGTTCATCAGGCAGTCAGAATGCTAAACACTCTGCCTGCTCTGCCTCCCCTCCCATTTGAACTGCCTTAACACAAAAAACTTTCTCACACATTACCACTCAACACAAAGTTTTTAACACTGGACTCTGTGTCATCAAACGGGTTATTCACTATACAGGTAACCCCCGACCTACGAACGAGTTTGGGACCTAAGAACCGTTCGCAGCTCGATCCGTTCGTAGGTAGGGGGTGAAAATTATTATTTTTTTAAATTCATTCATTCATTCAACCTTTATTTATCATGCTAACGGAGCGCGCGCACACATTTAAGCATGTACAGTAGTGTACTGTAATGTTAAACATTGCTATTCACATTTACAGAATAAATAAAAATATATTTTCTTACTTTGAGATGGTCATAGCCGACATCTTAGGTTGCCATGCGTTGTTGTTATCAGGCCGAGCAGCGCGACGAGCAAACCACGGGAGCTGCTCGAGGCCTGTGTTAGCTCTCGAGGCCTGTGTTAGCTTCTGCTAGCCAGGCCATGAGCTGGTGTTGGAGCGGCGGTGCGGCCCAATCGGCCATCAATCTGCAGCTGCTTCTCCGCCTGAGACGTCCACAGAGCTCACAGAGCGATTCCAGATAGTAATTAATCCATATGAGGCAATCCTGATCAACAAGTCTTCCAAACTTTGCTGCCTGTAGCCGTGACTAACCCTAAGATGGCTGGCCTCCGGTGACTGGCGACCTTCTTCCTGTTATGACCGACCTTCTTCCTGTTATGACCGGAAGTTGCACGATTATTGCGCAATCATGACAAAAATGATCAGAAATGATCATTTTTTATCATAATTATTATTTATAAAGCATTTAAAACAACCACAGCTGCAACAAAGTGATGTACACATGAAATTAAGAACATTTAAACACAAAAAAATAATAAAAAAATATTTATTTATTTATTTATTTTTTTTTTTAATACAGTAATTTCATATTTTTATTAAATATGATACGTTCGTAGGTCCCGTGGTTCGCAGGTCGATGGGGTCGTAGGTCGGGGGTTTGCTGTACTCTCGGTTATGTGTTCATTCAGTTTGCACTACTTCTCATATTTGCACTAATGTTTGTATTACATTACTGCCTATAGTCATACTACTGTTTACATTCACTGTTTACATTTATTAATACTGTTTACATTTATTACTACTGCTTTACATTTATTACTACTGTTTACATTTACACTACTTTTATCTACACTACTGCAGATACATATACAGCATTCTCTGACTAGCCTTATCTAAGGATGCCAAATGTGCCTTATGTGCCTTACTGCATATGCCACTTTGCCTCTATACCAACATCAACTACCTCATACATATACTGTGTACATTAACTTATATGCTGCTGTGCCACTCTTTGCAAATGTCAACGCTAGAAACTTCAGTTTATTTTATAGATTTACGTTTTTATACTTTTCATACTACTATGCAAAAACTCAGGACAGTATTACACTTTTATTATTTCATTTTATGCTTATGTTCATTGGGTGTTTGGTGTTTCAGTGTTGGTGTAAATTTTCATACTTTTATACTATTATGAAAAAACTCAGGACAGTGTTACACTTTTTTACTATTTTATGCTTATGTGTATTAAATGTTTTAGTGTTTAGTGTTTAGATGGTTACTGTTGCACCGAGGGACTGAGAGAAATGCAATTTCGGTCCTGTGTATGTCCTGTACATATTGCAGTTCTGACAATAAAGTTGACTTTGACTTTGACTTTGATACACCGGTAGCGGCGACTGCCATGCAAGGCGCCTTCCAGTCCTACCGGGAGCAACTCAGGGTTAAGTGTCTTGCCCAGGGACACAACGACACATGGTGTGGGGAACCAGGATTCGAACCTCCAACCTTCCGATCGGGAGACGACTGCCATTACCACTGTGCCACGGCCGCCCCATTAGTCTTACGGAACAATGGATAGACAAAAATGTTTATCTTAAGAAGTCTGTCCTTCATGCACAGGCGTGCAGAGGATCCACACTGCAGCTGGAACAAGCCTCCACAGGTGAGACAGCATCGCAGGTGACTAATGCTGATAAATAACATTTAACACTTTTCATTTAATATAAGTTAAAGTTCTATGCATATCATATGGCTGTTACTGAACAGATGTCACCAGCTCTACAGCTGTTACACACTTTCTGTAAGCCTAAATAAGAGGACTATGTTCTGATAAAGGAACTTATATAAAATATTGGTATCTGCATCGGTTATCGGCCAAATAAGTTTTAACATATTGTTGTATCGGATATTGGCCAAAAATCCAACATTGTGCATCTCTACTTTTTATGTGCATGTGTAGTTTTTTGTATTTTTTATGTAATTTTATATTTTTTAGAAAACATGTTAAATGGACTGTACCTTTCTATCTTGTCAAGACACTCAAAGTGCTTCACAATCTGCACCTCAATTACCCTTTCACAGCATCTACCACAAAGTAGATCTGTACAAAGATAATTGAACAAATCATTCTAAAGAGACTAATCAGAGCTTTATCACATTCATTCACCGATGGGACACACATCAGAGGAAACGAGGAGTTCAGTGTCTTGCCCAGGGACACTTTGGCATGTGACTGCTGGTGGATTTGAACCCCCAACTCTTGCATTGGAGGACGACTGCTCTAACTCAGCCACAGCTGCCCCCAAATATATTAGGCTGTCGTGCAGAAAATGTGCTATGCAAACAACGTTAGACTTAATTGTGATTTGTTTGCAATTGTTTTTGATTTCTTCTGATGGGACTTACCAACAATATCCATGAATCCAAGCTGAAGATGACAGAAAATGTCTCTTTAGTAGTCACACATCATTATAGCTTCTTGTACTTCCTCTGGGTTATTGTCGTCACATGAGGATGCAGATGTTGTGCGGAGAAGGTTTTTAAAGGTGCTTCTGCTGTACCTCAATAATAATAATGATAATAAATTCAATTTATACCGCACTTTTCATTAATAAAAATCTCAAAGTGCTAAAGCACCTCAAGACACATTGTTGCTCTTCAAAGCAACAGATCAAGCAGTTTTGTGGATCTCTCACTACTCGGTCCAGCTCAGATGATGAAAGCTGAAATATGGCTTCATTCAACTGAACTACACATTAAACTTGATTTTCTGCACCAGTATGAATGTGTTTAATGGAATGTTGGAGTGAAAAAAATAATAATAAATGGCATTTTAATATGAAAGATGTGACACAGCCTCACAAAAACATGCTATTCATACATGTGAAAATCACTTCACAGTAAATATGACACATTCGTGTTTTGGCTCTTGTTCATTTTTAGAGAGTGAAAGTTTTAGATCTGCAACACACTACCAAACTGTCAGCGTAAATCATTCAGATTAAAGGAAAATAGTTCTACACATCATCAGGACGTCTGGCACTGTCCGAGGGTCATTTTCTGATTTTCAACATTTGAGCATCTACAGATTTCATGTGGAGGAGGTTTGAGTTTCATGTGTCACATTTACAGACACATTGTTGCTCTTCAAAGCAACATAAGCAATTTTGTGGGATTGCTTCTTCTGACAACAATGATGAAAGCTTTAAGATGACTTCATTCAGCAAAATGTGCATCAACTCCAGTCACATGTGCTGTAAATTCTGCTTTATTCTTCTACATTACAGAGTTTCTCAAGCTTTCCCAGAATGTTGGAAAAGTACTCATGTTTAGCATGTTAGCATGCTGTAATGAAACAAAATAAAGATCGTGTTTCAAGCAAACTGTAACATTTACAACATTGTGCAGTCAGGTCATCTGGACGGATTCTTTTCTTGCTGAGACGTTTCATCCTTCATCCAAAGGACTTCCTCAATCTGAGAAGCCACCAACAAAACTGGTTCCCACGAACAGCATACAGTACATTACTTCATAGTGTCACGTTTTTGCTGCTGCATCGACAGTTGGTTTAGTTTTCATGTTCAGTTCTGTAATTCCTGTCACCCTGCACCTCACCTCTTCTCCTCCGTCACTAATCAGCTCTCATCGGTTGCACCTGCTCTGCACCCTTCTTAAACCCAGCTCTGCTCCCACGCTGGGCCAGATTATTGAAAACTCTCAGCAGTACATGTCCGGAGTTCATTCCCCACAGCCGTGTCTCTTTGCCTTGATTTGACCCCATGTCTGAGTTACCTAAAATTAACAAACACTATTTTAATTGAAACGTTTCAAAAGGCTAGCTACAAACTAAGCCTAGCATTCAAACTGGTGTTAATAATTTGTCTTCCCTTCTCTTATCATTTGCTTTCCAACCAGACAAACTCACTGGTCCCACTAAAGTCCCTAAATCATCAACTTGCAGGCTTTTATATATATAATTCTGGAATTTTGTTGTTTGCTGTCATTTCTTCTGTGGACATTTGTGAACAACAATTGAACACTGTGTGTGTAGAAAAGTGTTGTAGCTCACAGACAAATATATCAACAGGTTGTATTTAATATTTAACAAAATCATTTGGGGTTTTTTTGGGTCCGTTTTACCACAGACATGTGGACGTCGTGTTAGTCCTGTTAGCATGATTAGTCTTACAGCACAATGGATAGACAAAAACTTTGATCTTAAGAAGTCTGTCCTTCATGCACAGGAGTGCCGAGGATCCACACTGCAGCTGGAACAAGCCTCCACAGGTGAGACTGCATCACAGGTGACTAATGCTGATAAATAACATTCAACACTTTTCATTTAATATAAGTTAAAGTGCTATGAATATCATATGGCTGTTACTGAATACTTTGTATATGTCACCAGCTGTTACACAATTTTTGTATCAAATAAGCCTGAATAAGAGGGATATGTTCTGACAAAGGAACATATATAAAATATTGGTATCGGTTATCGGCCAAATGTTTTAACAGATTGGATATCAGTCAAAAATCCAATATCGTTCATCCCTACTTTTAAATGTTCTCAAATATTGTTGCTTAAGTGTTTAATGTACTGATGTTCATTCTTTGTGGACAAATTGAGTAAAAGTAACTTCCTGGAGTTGTGACTGATGATGATGACGATGATGATGTCAAGCACCCAAAATACTTAACCCAATTAGAATTTCAATAACTTTTTACAGTAGTTTATGAAATATTTTGTTAACACACAGTGTTGACTTTAACATTTTAAGCAAATATCATGCACAATGTGTAGTGGCTCCTCAGACTGATGAAGTCCTTTGGATGGAAGATGAAACGTCTTAATAACAAACAACAAAAATAAAATAAAAAGTCCAGAAGACCTGACTGAACCTTGTTGGATATTTTTGTTACCTGGATTATTGAACATGAACTTTGATGTTTTGAACCTCTTTGACTGGCTGCCTCAGAGGAGTCGACAGGGGAGAGGGTGGGCCCCAGAAACCATCCTATCACCAGCTAACTGGTTGGTCCACTATGTGAGTGTGCTGCATGTGGGACTTGTGGCTTCTCAGACTGATGAAGTCCTTTGGATGAAGGACGAAACATCTCAACAAAAAAGAAACCGTTCAGGTGACTTGACTGATCTTTGTTGGACAACGTGCTCTGAATATGTATTGACAATGACCCTCAGCTACTACCACACCAAACGTCAGCTCAACATCTGCAACAATGATGAAACAAAACCTGTCAGCTGTGATTTACTGTTGAAACATTTTAATATAATATGAAGTTACTATTTCAAAGTAGGTTTAAGTTTTCATATTTAATTAAAAGCCATCTTCTTTTCAGTTTGTCTAAAGATGATGTTGTGTGTTTATACTGAGGAGAACACTTATAGTTTCAGTATGAAACACACACACATGTTGCTTTTAAACTTTTGTTTTAATATTAAAGTCTTAGCTTTGTTGGCTTTTGTTTTGAAGGGACTTTAATGACGATAAGATTTGTAAACAATAAACATCCGAGACGCATCGATTTGCCGCTTCACACTGCAGGAATGTCCGAGGGCAAGTGAACGTCTCACATCAGCAGAATGTCATCATAATTAAATCAAATTGAGGAAACTACTAGTTGATGCAGTGTTTTTAACTTTCACATGACCAACTCTGTAATCATCCGCCGCCTTCGGCTGTTTGAGGATGTGAGTTCACATTAACATATTTTCAATCACATGGTGTGAATGCAGCAGACTAATGGCTTTTATACCTTCATCGCGTGACATCAGACATGAGGATGACTACTTTCCTGCAGCTCCTCTTTGCTCTGCCAGGTCTGCAAGAAGCTGAAAGTAAAACCCTTTACATATTAGGTTGTCCCTGTATTTTATATAACAATTAGAACATTTTCAGAACATGTAAAGGAAGAATTGTTTGATTATCAAAATGTTATGACAATATTTTAATAATAATAATAATAATAAACTTTATTTGTATAGCACCTTCCTACAATGCCTTGCATTGACCAAGGTGCTTAACAGGATAAAAAGATGAATAAACTGGAACAATAAATCAATGAAAATAGAATAAGAAACAACAGCAATAAAAGAAGGCAATGGAAATAAAAATGCTACATACTAAAATACCAAAAGTAATAAAAGTTACACACTGAAAGCTTTTTTGAACAAGTGGGTCTTCAGTCTGGTTTTGAACAGAGTCAGATCAGAGGTGGCACGCAGCTCAAGGGGGAGACTGTTCCAGGCTTTTGGGCCGGCAACAGAAAATGACCGGTCTCCCCATTGTTTGTACCTTGAGCGAGGCACCTCCAGCAGGTGTTGACTGGCAGATCGTAAAGCTCTGCCGGGCTGATGGACTTTCAAAAGTTCTGAGATGTACAGAGGAGCAAGTCCATTCAGAGCTTTGAAAACAAACAGGAGCAGCTTGAACTGTATCCTGAACTGAACCGGGAGCCAGTGTAGAGAGGACAGGACAGGAGTGATGTGTTCATATTTTCGTGTGTTGGTCAAAAAGCGCGCGGCAGAGTTCTGTACAAGCTGTAAACGGGAGATGGAGGATTGATTAATACCAACATACAAAGCATTACAATAATCAAGTCTGGAGGTCACAAAGGCATGGATGGCCTTCTCCAGATCACCACGGCTGAGAAATGACTTGACTTTGGAGAGCAGACGGAGCTGAAAGAAGCTGGTCTTGACAACAGAACTGATCTGTTTATCAAACTTTAAGTTGGAGTCAAGCTGCACTCCAAGATTTCTGACCACCGGGTTGAAGTGGGGGAGGGGGAAACCAACACTGGGACTGGGAAGGATGTTGCTGGTGTCACCAGGTGCACTAAATAAAATGCATTCAGTTTTATCTGTGTTTAGGTGGAGGAAGTTTTGAGAGAGCCAGTGCTTAATGTCATTTAAGCAGTTGACAAGAGTGTTTGAACTGAGTGAGGGGTTGGGAGTGACTGGCAGATAGATTTGTAAATCGTCTGCATACATGTGAAAAGACAGTATGATGTGCAATGATTGATCCTAATGGCAGCATGTAAAGAGAGAAGAGGACTGGCCCTAGAATAGATCCCTGTGGTACGCCAGAGGTCAGAGGGGTTGATGAAGAGGAGGACAGATCACCTATCATGACAGAAAAAGTTCTCCCAGTTAGGTAAGATCTGAACAACTCAAGCACAGCTCCCTGGAGGCCAACCTGCTGAGACAAATGGTTGATTATTCATTCAACCTTTATTTAGTCAGGTAAATCTTTTGAACCTCATGGGCTCATTTACGAAAGCGACCTGCTAAAACTAAAGAACAATGAACAGCAGTGATAGAATTTCATTAAACAATAAACAAACAAACAATAAACAATAGAAAACAAAAAGAGAGAAAAAAACAAAAGATTTTTTTTTTTTTTTTAACAAAGTATCAAAAAACTAGCAAAACATTATAAGGTAGACGTATAAAATCAAAGACAGGAACAAATCTGCATTGGTTTTTGCCAGGATTCCAACAGATTCTGAAAACCATTTAGAGAAGTCAAGGTCGAGAGCTTCAGATCTTTTTGTAAGATATTCCATGAAGCAGGAGCAGAGTAGGAGAAGGCCCTTTTTCCAAGTTCAGTCCTCACTGACGGAACACTGCAGGTAATCATGTCCTGAGAGCGCACACTGTAGCTGCACTCACGCAAAGACATGTAGGAGGAGATGTATGAAGGCAGCAGACCATTATTAGATTAGTACCTGATGGTCGACGGTGTCAAAAGCTGCTGAGAGGTCTAACATCACCAGCAGAGCAGGGTTTTTTGCATCCAGGGACAGAAGAATGTCATTCTGTACTTTGAGCAGTGCAGATTCAGTACTGTGACGAGCTCGAAAACCTGACTGAAATTTTTCAAACAGGTTGTTGAGTTCTAGAAAAGATTGAAGTTGAATAAAAACAATCTTTTCTAGGACCTTTGATAGAAATGACAGATGGGAAACTGGCCTGAAATTAGAGAGAGCTGTAGGATCTAGGCCTGGTTTTTTGAGAAGAGGCCTGACCACAGCATGTTTTAAAGCAGATGGCACAAAACCTGAAGATAGACAGCTGTTAATAAATGACAAAACACAAGGACCAATTACATCAAAGCTGATCACGATCCTCTACAAGCGTTCCTGTTGTGACTTTCTGTGTTTAGATTATTAAATCTGTCAGTGTTTTTCACAAGAGGTGAGCTTTGTATAAACTGTGTTGATAACTGTCATGATACAGTCTTAACTAAATGATAACTGTCATGATACAGTCTTAACTAAAACTAATGGAAGCTAATAAAGAAAAATGACACTGGTCAAAGCAGCTGAAATGATTGTGGGTCACTGTTGTTCATTTATCTTCTCAAATTTTCACTTTCATCAGAAATTGTATTTGGGTCAAACATTTTTATCACCGCCCTCCAAAGGTGCAGGGGGCTCAGCAATGTGTGTGTGTGTGTGTGTGGGGGGGGTGCATGTGTTTGTCTGGACTGAGAGCAAAATATTTCATGAATCACTGATTAACATTTGGACTCGTCTGGACTGCAGACTCCCGTCAACTGTCGGTCAGAAAACACAAAAATGTAAATAATTTTTCAGACGTTGAGCTAAAGGTTGATGTGTTGGTAACTGAGAGTCATTTCTAATAAATACTCTGAAACGAGAGTTTTTTTTTTTAATTTGTGCATTAACTATCCATCCATCATCTTCCACTTCTTCTGAAGTCGGGTCTTGGGAGCAGCATGTTGAGCAGAGAGGTCCACACATCTCTCTCCACAGCCTCTTCCAGCTCTTCTGGGAGGAGCCCAAGGCGTTCCCAGACTAACTGAGAGGTGTGTCTCTCCACTGTGTCTTCCCCGGGTCTCCTCCCAGTCAGACATCCTCACCAGATGACCCACCTCACCTGTCTCCTCTGGATGAGGAGGAGCAGTGGTTCTCCTCTGAGTCTCTCCTGATAACTGAACTTCTGTCTCTGAGGAGAGTCCAGCTGCAGAGGAAACTCATTTCAACCTCCTGGATCCACGACCTCATTCTTTCAGTCTCTACCAGAGTTCATGACCAGAGTTCATGACCAGAGGGGAGGGTAACAAACCAACTGGTAAACAGACCTTTGACTAATGTCACGTCCTGACCAAACAGCTTTTCAACGGCAAAAAGGCTCGTCACGCACGCAAGTGGACGCACTGGACCCAGTGGTGTCCTGACCAGAACGAGAAGCTGCGGCGGTGTGGCGGCGGGGGGTGTGGGAGGAGCTTACCGGTACACCGAGTTCCTCACTGCACTCCGCCAGTCTCTGTAGAGCAGACTTGACTTGTCGCGAACGCACAGCTACAATGAGTTTCTCTTCCATAGTACACGACTCTGCAGGTTTTTTCTGTGTCCCGCAAACAATACGTCACATAGTTGCGCAATACCCGTCCCCTCATTTCCGCGTCACATAGGGACTCTCCCCCTCTCTCCTCCCCCCCGACTCTCCCTGATCAACCAGAGTTGAACGGCGTTTGAACGTTTGAACGGCGAAAACTTCAGCAATGATCAACGCGTGCTTGGAGGCTGAAGCGGGTTCACGTGCACGGAAAACGCTTTCCAGCACGCTCAACACGCACGTGACGTGACGCCCGACGCCAAGACGCGGCTGGAGGCGCGTCCCCCATTGACTTTGCATGTAAACTGGACGCTCCTGCAGTTGAAAATGCGTTTGGTCAGGATGTGGCATTACACCTCGACTCCCTCTTCACCACAACAGACCGGCACAGAGTCCACAATACTGCAGATAGTGCACCAATCCATCTGTGAATGTCACGCTCCATTCTTCCATCACTCATGAACAAAACCCAGAGATGCTTGAACTCTTCCACTTGAAGAAGAACCTCGACCTGAAGAGAACAATCCACCATTTTCTGGCATTAACCAATCAATGGATCTTAAAGAATAGAATAGAATATATCTTTATAAAGGAGGTCATCTATGGATAAACTTCTAAAACTGATTGGTTTTCGGAGTCAACCCAATTCAAGATGGCCACCAGAGCTTAAAAACATAAAAATGACTATAAATGTTATTGAGGTAAAATTAGGTGTGGTACCACCGGAGGGTCAGCACGTATGTACGTAGGTGACACATCATTGATGAAAAGCAGGGGGCAACATGCAGTCAGTCCTCCAAGGAATGCTGCTCCTTTCATTTAATCTCTGCCAAGATGCTTTTATTTCTTTATTTCTTTAGTTTCTGTGTTCTTCAGCTTTAATGTGTTACAATTAAACAACAATTGTGACAATTGTTCAAAAAGAAATGTTCATATTTTAAATGATATTTTATAGATAAGATCAACAAGACCTTCTAAAAACTGAAGAAAAAAATAAAGATTTCTTTGAAAGCCTTGTGGGTGGACGCTGCAGGATCCTCAGTTTTTCATTTTATAATCAGATCACTCTTTATAATCAATGTTTCCAATTTGCAGTGTGACCAAAAGTAATTCTTGCCAATTTGGATTTAATGTGGCATGAGCTGGCTGATGCAAGTGTCTTTTCTGCTGGATGAAATGTTCTCAGTTGGACCTGGGACATGAGCCACTCTCTGGTGTAATTTCCTGTTCTTTTATTTGCTTGGTTTATGCAGACGCTGTCTGTCAGTCTGTTCTCAGCGTTTTGCTCTGCACAGTGTTTACAGGAAGGCCTGATGATTCAGTCATGGTTGTGATCCGTGTGAGACTGTAGCCACCGCATGTGATGCATTGAAATACCTGAATAATGTTCATGGTTGTTATTTCTTGTTCCTGCTGCTCAGTCGTGGAGGTTCAAACAATGACTATTAAACATGCCTTAGTTTAAACATGGCAGCGTTTTCCCTGAATTGAATCTGCATTTTAAAGATGTCGATATTTATTTGTTCCACACATTTTGAAAGCTTTTATTCAGGTCTTAACCATAAAGTGTAAAATATAAAACATTTATTTAATGGGTAACACTTTACAATAAGGTACACCAAGGTTTTTTTTAACTACTAGGAAACACCTCAGGAACGAATCAGGAGCTAATGGTTAGTTAACCAGTACTTACTGGGGAACACCCAGCCAAGCCAAGTACACAGAAACAGTAATGGTCAGAATGGTTCCTTAAGTTCTTGATAAGATGCTTCAGGGAACAAAATAATAACCAGGCAATGATTTGGTATCCAGGAAGTGATAGTCAGACATCTAAAAAAGCTAAGTCTGGTCCTCTGGACATTCAAAAAACAAAACAAAGCAAAAAAAATGTAGAAACGTTTCGTCTTTCGTCCGAAAGACTTCCTCAGTCTGAGGAGCTGTTTTCAGCTCAGTCTTATAAATAGCACCTTCTCACAGTGTTATACAACCAGTTGGCTGATTATAAGACTGAGCTGAACCCAGCACCTCAGACTGAGGAAGTCTTTCGGACGAAAGACGAAACGTTTCTTTTTTTGTTTGTTTTTTTGAATGTCCAGAGGACCAGACTTAGCTTTTTTAGATTTTTCTACCTGGATTATTGAGCAGCATCAGGGTATAGTCAGACATCATTAAGATGACACAAGATTATGAAATTGATCATCTCTTTCATCAATAGGTTTACAAAAGAGAAAATCCAATAAAATCACTAGGAAACAGGTTTTTGACCATTCTGACCTGTGACCTCACTGGTGGAGGGTTCATTCAGAACCAGCATGGAGACTTTCTCCTGTTTCTGTGGTAACAAACCAGTAGTCCCCTAATAAGGCTTGGCTGTGTGTTCCCCAGTAAGTACTGGTTAACTTTCATTCAACCTTTATTTCTACAGATTAATCCCATTGAGCCTCGAGGACTCATTTACAACAGAGACCTGTCTACAAACAAAGAATGATGACAACAGCAACAGTAGATTTTCATTGGACAATCAACAATAGACGAGAGAAATACAGATTTTGTTAACAAGTTAAAACAAAGATATCAAAGTAGCAAAACAGACAGATTATAAGGCAAATGTATAAAATCAAAAACAGGAACATGCCTGCATTGGTTTTTGCCAGGACTATTTAATAAAATGCTATTTAATTATTTTATGCTAAATTGTAGCTTTTAAAACCAGAAATAAAACAGATTTTTTTTTTTTATGATGTAAAAGAACTTGCCTGCCTGAACATTTCAAAATAAAAGGCTGAATTAGCGCTTCACAGAACGGTCAGATCAGGTTTAAATGTTTTTGAACACGTGGCTTACAGCTTACAGGTAGTTGTTTGGGACGTGCTGGCCCAGCACTTGGTTTCATGAGGTTTGACACTAACTGCATCACTGGGGCAAACTAAAGATGGTCTTTTGGTAATATTTGAGTTGTTTTAACCTCTTTGAAACTTTTCCCCTCTCTTCAGGGTCTGTATATTCTAACCCATAAAGCTGAGTAGACAAGATGAAATGTTCTGTATTGTCATTTGAGTACTTTGACATTAAAACTTGATTTGACTGCAGGTGATTGCAGATCAGCTGCTTTGAGCCACCTTACAGCTAGTCCTTGTTGTGAGTACACATTAGCCACATTAGCTTTCCAACTCAGAATTGAACTATTTTCCTCTGAACAGAAGTTGTTCAAATATCTATTTATAACATGTTGGATAATAATAAACTATAAAGTGCCCACAGAACCCACACTTTAGTGATGTGGACTATTGTTTCAAGTATTTGTGAGTCTGCACGTTTGACTCGGGCTGAGGTTGGCCTTGTCATGAACCCGTCACTTATTCAGTTTGAACCCTGCAGTCGCAGTTCAAATGCCCTTGCAACTATAAAAATACCAAAATTAATTTGGAAATTCAACAAATGCAATAGAAAGACATTAAAATGACTGAAAACAATTCTGAAGGACATTTTGACTTTACAGTGTCAGAATTCCTACATGAGCAAGGACATGATTAATATACACGGTGGTTGAAAGGCTGACTCAGCTGATTTTTGCATTTTATAGCGGTCATAAGGAATTTACCACATAATCTAGAATCAGCCCGGCAATGCAATAAATGATTGTGCTGCTAAAAATATAACTCAGGTTCATGTGGCTGTTTAACAAACAGAATCGCGATCGATCGAAGTTGCTGAAACAAGCCCATGAGAGCAAATGCGGATGAAGTGAGTTAATCAAAGGAGCAAGTTAAGACAGAACATCCATAATATTGATGTTCCATAAATAAGAAGCATATATTTTGTCTTCTGACAGGCCTCCTAGTTACCGAGCCTTTTCATTTTAGGACATTATTACAGCTTGGCTAAAAATGTTGCTGGTACTTGCAATTATGACGGATCATTTTGTCTTTCACTTTTCATAGTTTGAGTACAAGTTAAACCGATTCAGTCCAGGACCAGCTGAAGGAGTGAACGCTGTAAAAAGTGAAGTTTGGCCTCATAGTGTGCGTTTACATTTATTGCTGATCATGTGTTTGTGTGTGCTCGTCTGTTAGTACAATATCTCATGGTTCATGAGAACCACTGGATGGGTTAAAACTCAACAAATATTAGCTGTACATCTACAACTGATCAGCACCATTCAAGATGGTGGCTACACTGAGCAACCTTAACAAACACCAAAATGCCTGCATCTCAGTCACATTTACAGATATTAAACTATAATTTGGTGCGGTAATATCCAATGGCGGCTGGTGTGTTTTCTCGCCATCTAGTCTGGTCAGATCAGCAACAGACCTGGAAACAGGAACCTGTGAAACAGACCTAATGATCAATAACCCTGGGTTTTATCAATATAAAAACCTTTATAAATATAAGCAGCACATGCACATGTTTTATCATCATTACTATAGTAATACTGTATAAGTTTATAATATAAATAGAATCAAGCTCATTATTTGAGTACTCTTAAATATTCCTAATATTAAAGGTCCTAATATTGCACCACATGTGGCAATTGCATTTCACCATTTCAATGTTCCTTCAATTTAAATGCTTCAATGTTAACACACTAGGAGCTGTTTACTTATTGCAAGAGGCTGATTTGTCATTATCCAGGTCAATACAAGGTGTTCAAAAATAGTCTAACACCTTCAGTGACATTCAGTATAGAAACATATTAATGTTTGATTTTTTTTTCTGTAAGCACATTCAAATAAATGTAGCAACAGCACTGATTCATCACAGAGCCCAATACAATAATCTGGAGCTAGCGCTAGCATGCTACAGAAACAAACAAACAAATAAACTTACCAGTTCCCACTTTTAGAATACACAGTCAGCTGAAGGTTTTTTCACAGACAAACATCTAAAAGTTGAGAGGCGCTTCAGTCTGAAATGGAATCATAAGCATCAGTTGATCAGATAAAAGGCTTTCATTGGCTTAAAGCCTCCTGCAGCAGCTAGCCTCTCACAGCCTGGTTGTGAGTGTCACTGCGCGATCTGTTCCGTGCATCAGACCCGGCTGCAGAAACAATTCAATGGGGGAGCATTCTATTTTTTCAAGGGGGCATATTTTTTTCAACATTTTATTTGCTTCAAGTTGAACAGCGGCTCTGTGACCACTCCTGGAACTCGACCATTCCTTTGTTAGGTCTAATGCTCCTTTTTTCAGGCAGACAACTTTTACTCAAATGTGTTTACTGCAGTTAAAATGACACATTGGTTTTACTTTGTGTTAAATAAAAACTTTCAAAGGTATATTCATTCCTTATTATTCTTATTTTGCTTAATGACATTTAACTCTGCATGTCATCCCTGAAATTCTGACACACAGAATCACAAGTCCAAGTGTGAACTGTGTCACAGAGTAAACACAATAAAAACATGTATTATTTGCAGTATTGTTCATTAAAATGGCTCAACACTATTAATGTATTACAGAACATATATATACAGTAGGCACATTTGATATTGTAGGCCATTGCACTAGTTAATACTTTCAGCAAGTGATTTTACTTTAATACTTTAAGTATTTTTAAAAGCAAGTACTTATTTACTTTTACTTAAGTAAAAACATTAATATGGTACTTCTACTTTTACTAGAGTACATTTTGTCTGTTTATTTGTACTTTTACTTAAGTACAGTGTTTGAGTACTTTCTCCACCACAGCACACCACAATTATGCAAGATTAATGTTATGCTGCAGACAGTATATCAAATAAACAAAATACTGTACATTTATTATCTGCACAGCCATAAGTTTATATTGGACTACCGTACTCATGTCACAGAAAGCACAGTGGTTCTTACCTTTATAAGTTCTTTCTGGTCTTTTTATTTGCAACTCTTCCAATGTTGCTGGTTAGCTCAAAATCTTCTTAATTTCTAGCTTTTTTTAAAAAAAAGTCAGTTGACTTCAGTGCTTACGTTTCCCACTGAAATGGATGGTGCCGCTTCCTGTCTGCTCTCATTTTCCTCTTGTTTTGTTGGGAAAAAGTTAGATACACGGACAGTGGTGAGCGTGTGTTTCTGTTTGAAACTGCTAGTTTGCACCCGCCCCCCTCGAACTGTAGTTGGCTAGAATGTTGCCTCGGCTTCATTGATTGGTTGAATTGTATGACGGACAAACAAAGATAGGAAAAACAGAAGAATGCACACTCGGAGATTAAAAACAAACAAACAAAAAACTTCACGTCGTCCAGTCTGTCAGGGGGGGCACAGCTGACTCTGCGGGGGGGGCAATGCACCTCAATGCCCGCCCATGCCGCCGGGCCTGCCGTGCATTCAGCTCTGGGCGCAGGAGAAGTGCGCCCGGAATGGTCCTATCTTTTGTACTGAAGAGGAGCTACAGTTTTTAACTAGAGTCTATGGTAAGGCTGCACGATTAATCGCATTTGCGATTATCTCGCGATATGTTAAAACGCGATTCACTAATCGCACAGGCTGCGATTTGACTGGTCACGTGACTTGGTAGTGAGCCGTCTGGCCGCGCGCAGCTCTGAGCGGAGCAAAACAGAGCAGGAGGGATGGGGGACACCGTGCGCTCCAACATAGTTGCTTCAGGCTTGACAGAAGTCATAAAAGTTGTAAATTCAGGTAAGTTAGCTCATTTAAACGTGTAAACAGAGCGCGAGCTGGTCACGTGACTTGGTAGTCAGCCGCGCCGAGCAGCAGGAGCTCAGCTGAGCGAGCAAAACAGAGCAGGAGGGATGGGGGACACCGTGCGCTCTAACACTGTTGCTTCAGGCTCGACAGAAGTCATAAAAGTTGTAAATTCAGGTAAGTTAGCTCATTTAAATGTGTATCTGAGCTTAGACGCTGAGACACAGAGACTGCGGGAGATAAACAAAGCGCGAGCTGGTCATGTTGGGTCTGTTTTGACGGTGCTCTGTTAGCAGCTAGCTCAGCAAGCTAACGTTCTGCGTGAAAAAGCGCATTAATTATCTGATTTAAAAAAAAAAAACAGTTGTGTTGTTAGTGATATGAATTAATACAGAACCAGTAAAAATAATCGCATTTTAAATCGCAAATCGCAATTTATAGAAAAAAAAATCGCAATTAGATTATTTTCCAAAATCGTTCAGCCCTAGTCTATGGGCAAAGATTTTTGCGCCCCAGGGCAGAA
The DNA here is from genome assembly GCA_038048925.1 of Garcialebias charrua. Lineage (NCBI taxonomy): Eukaryota > Metazoa > Chordata > Actinopteri > Cyprinodontiformes > Rivulidae > Garcialebias > Garcialebias charrua. The sequence continues at coordinate 39,538 of JBBPBX010000254.1, forward strand.
ATACATCACCATTCAGACGTTTTTGAATGAAACAGCTTTACTCATCATTAACCATAAAATATTTTATCTTACACAACAACAAAAAAACATATTTCAAAACACTTTTATTTTATTATTTCATTTTTTAATGTCTTGTTCAAGGCAATGTGGTGGGGTGGTGCACTAGCGCCCTGTATTGGCCAGCCGCCACTGGTAACATCTGAGACTGATAGGTGTTTAATTATTTTTTGTAGTTTTTACATACAGTGTGTAAAACACAATATGTATTGTGGCTGTTCTATTAAAAAAAGACTGTTTTTGGTTTGTGGACCTCCACCTGTCTGTTTCAGGTCTGCCTTCAGCTGGTATTTTCAGCTGGTATTTTCAGCTGGTATTTTCATCAGATGGCTGGAATGAGGCAGCCAGAATCCCCTGGAGCCCACAGCATCAATTTGTGTTACATTGTTGAGAACTCTGCTAAACCCCCTTTCAATTCCCAGTTCAGCTTGTGAGGAAACCACTTCCAAACAGTTCATTCCTGGAAAGTTTTGCTTGCTGTGTGTTGATGAAACACTTGCAGCCAGAGCCACTGATAGCAGGCACAACTGCACCATTTGTCTGATTAATTTGAGGCTTTATTACTCAAGAGTGAAAGTTTGTGTAGCTTGCAGTCATGGTGATAACACAACTGTTCCACTGGTGCGTGTCGAAACGGTACGCTTTTTTTTTTTTTTTGTCAATCAGACCACATTTACATCAGATTTCCCTCAATAAAAACACTGCAGATGAAAGCAAAGGGCAAACAGAAGTAAAAGAAAACACAATGTGAAAATGAAAAGTCATTTTTAAATCAGCACGACAGTGCAGCAAAATAACAGCAGCACTTTTTGGATTTTGCCTCTTCTGGTCCGTAACACTGCCTACATTGAACTAGCTCACACACCTGAGATGAGGCCTTTTTTCCTGGGCAGCATGTGTCACCGCTCAGCTGGATCAAACGTCTACAGATCCTTGTCACATAAATGTTTGCTAACGCACCTGAAGTGTTGCAGTAACTAGTTTCATGAGGCCACTTCAGATGATGCAAGAGCTTTCTGTCAATGCAAAATAATGCATTTAAACAAATCTTTGGGAGGACAAAATCATAAGATTTTAAAGAGAGGTTGAGATAAAGGTTATGCTATGACATTATTATTATTATTATTACTATTATTATTATTATTATTATTATGGCTCAATATTTAAAGAAGAAGTGCTGATTACTGGAGGGAAATCCTGATGTTCTGTTCAAAAAGTCCACACGTAGAAGGGAGAGATGTCCAAGAAGGCAATAAAAGATGAAATTGAGTAAAGTTTCTTTCACCTGGTCTCTTCTTCAGGGGTTGCCACAGCGAGTCAACTCGCATGAATGATTTGGCAACTGTTTTATAACAGATGCCCTTCCTGACACAACCTGGACTTGAACCCACAACCTCAAGATTACATGACCGCGGTACTGAAATGGAGTGTGAGTTGAAAATGTGATGATCATTAACCAGTCAGGTGTCTATGGCAGAGCGCTGCAGAAACGGTTGCCCTTCTGAGAGCTTCTCTGCATCCACAGATCAATGCTTGAATGATGTCAGAGGAACCTTCAGGGTCTAGGTCATCTCCCTGACCACAAAGTTCTTGTACTCCGATTGACTTGTTCCAACTGGTCAAACAGTTTTATGGGACCTTGTCTAAACTGTTATGTCCTCAAATCATGTCCACTATCCTGAATTTATCACATGTCGGCTCCAATCAAGTTTTAGAAACATCTGGAGGGTGGTCGGTGGAAACAGGCTGCACCTGAGCTTTATTGAAGTGTAATGGCAATAGCTGTGAATATTTATGTACATCCATCCATCTATCAGTCACTCGCGGGGGTCACTGGTGTCCATATCCAGCCGTCACTGTGCGAGAGGTGGGGGACACCATGGACAAGCTGCAAGTCCATCACAGGGACACACAGAGACAAACAACTGTTCACACTCACACCTGGGGACAATTAGAGTTACCCTCAGACTAACATGCATGTTTTTGGTCTGCGAGAGGAATCTGGAGAAAACCCATGCATGAACGCAGAGAACATGCAAACTCCACCCAGAAAGGCCTTTGGCCAGATTCGATCCAGCAACCTTGTTGCTGAGAGGCAGCAGCTCTACCAACTGCAGCTGTGACATCCAGTGTCACAGGGTCCTTGTTTTATTTTTCATTCAACCTTTATTTAGTCAGGTTAATCTCATTGAGCCTCGAGGACTCATTTACAGGAGAGACCTGTCTACAAACTAAAGAATGATGACAACAGCAACAGTAGATTTTCCTTAAACAATCAACAATAGACAAACATAAGAGAGAAATACAGATTTTTTGGAAACAGAACTTGATGGGGAGTTCCTCTCAGTTCTTGGTGAACACCGACCATGAATGGCAGAGCAGTCATGGGCCAGAAACACATCAGGAGGTCAGATGATGCAAACCTGGAAAAAAAACAAGTGTTCACATTTACCTACAAGTAAAAAACCAAACGGAGAACTCTTTATGAGAGTTATGCTTTAAAATAAATTAATTACATCTCAGGAAATTAAATGTTTAATTGGAGTGAAACAGTTCTGGTTTCATATTAAAGGAAACAGCAGAGAATATTTCAGAGGTGTAACAGCCCTGAAGTTACTAAGAGTTTACAAACATATTTACAGATTAGAAAACATATGTTAAAATCTGAATATTATTTTAAAAGTATGTAGTTACAAACTTTTATTAAATCACTCATCATGACTCCAACATTAAATCTACAAGTGCAGGGTGTGGAGTCGAGTGATAATCGTGTTTCTTACTGAGCTGCAGCTGCTGTGTTCTCCTCCTCGCTGTCCTCTCTGCTGCTTCTCCCAAAGCCCCGGTCATGGAAGTGGAAGGGAGAATTATTCCACTGGAACAATGCAGGTACAGCTCATTTTTAACCACTGTTTGATGCTGGCTCTTGAATATTCTGAGGTTTAAAACGCCGGCTACAACCGAGTGTTAGCTTTAAGGCTAACTCGGTTAGCCACGAACTCTGGCATTAAAATATAAAAAACTAAGCGCTCTATTGTACCTGCTATTCACTGGACACAACGGCACACAACAAATCTCTCTTGTTGTACCAGTAGCTCGCAGATAATTTACCTTTTGTGTCTTTTACATGGTCTAGTTCTAGAAGCTACCGCTAACAACACCAGCAGTAGATGAGAGCCGGAAGTGAAGCGTATCGGTCATATTTTAACGGAAGTACGTCACCACTACCCGTGGCATATAGCCTGTTCAAAGAGCAGAGCGTGGGAGTAAGGTTTTAAAGGCTGAGATAAGATACAACATGCATATGTAGATTGACAAATCACACAAATTAAGAGCCAATGCAGACATGTTCCTGTTTTTAGTTTTCTACACCGCCTTATAATCTGTCTGTTTTGTTTTGTTTATTTAAATACAATTTTCTTTCATTTAGTCTCAATTTATATGCTTCCTTTTATGATTGTCTACTGTTGTCATCATTCTTTGTTAAAACAGGTCTCTCTTGTAAATGAGTCCCCGAGGCTCAATGAGACTAACCTGTAGAAATAAAGGTTGAATGAATAAAATAAATAAACAAAGTTACAATGTTTCAGTTGAGATTATTAAATTCTTGGCCATAAACAGGCATTTTCAATCAGAATAGGATCAAATGAAATATCCTCACAAACATACATTCTGTAAGTTATTCCTCTTGTGCGTCCACAGACGAAAGCCCAGAGAGAGAGAGACAGTTCTGTTTGTCAGACTGAGACCGACAGATTGATTTTTATATGACACTGATAGATGCAGGACTGTGACTCAGCCGTAAGAAGACATGTTGTCAGTGATGCTAAACCAAGAGCTGGTTTTGTAATTTACTTTTTTATTTTGTTAGTTCTGTCATAGATTCATAATGTTACATAATGTGAGTGTGGTTAGCAAACATCATGCTTCTCTGCTGTTCCATTTTTTAATCTCTGGACTGAGATGACCCATGGACATTGTTGTCTTGGCTGGACCATTCTGTCATTTTTGGTAAATATAATTTAAACCCAGAGTTCTGAGTTCTGACGATGAGAAAGATTCACAAACACCAGATTAAAAAGGCAAGCGGTTTAAACGGGGAATCGAGGATGACCAGAAACAGGAGTCTCTGCAGAAGACAACAAAAGTTGAGTGTTGAGGTTTCACAAGTTGGAAGAGCTGTTGCCTCTCAGCGCAGATCAAATCCTGGCCGGAGGTCTTCCTGGGTGGAGGTTGTATGTTCTCTCCGTGCTGCGTGGGGTTTCTCCAGTTTCCTCTCACAGAACAAAAACATGCATGTTAGACTGATTGATAACTCTGAATTGTCTATGGTGTGAGTGAAAGTATGAATGGTTGTTTGTTTGTCTCTATGTGTCTCTGTGATGGACTGGAGACATGTCCCAGGTGTCCCCCACCTCTTACACAGTGACTTCTAGATATGGACACCAGTGACCCCTGTGACCTAAAATGAAAGAAGTGGTTGAAGCTAATGGATGACTGGACGATTGTCTTTATTAGATCCAGATCTACACAATTTGTCTTTTTCCAGTGATGTAAACTTGTACATGACCTCAACTAGAACACCTTCATAAAAAATAAAAAAGATTTGAGATAAGTGAGTGGAGCAGACAAAGGAATTAACCTGCAACACCCTCATCTTCCTCAGCAGCAGAGCTTGATTCTTTAATAAGCTTCATAAAAATGCACAGTGACAGCTCAGCCTCCTGAGAGTTATTCAGCCCTTTTATGTTTTATTAAAACTGCAATTATGGATTGTATGTACATTTTTCAGCCTCCACATGTAAGTAAAGTATTTAACACCAAACTGTAATTCATATTGCACCGTTTGATTCTACCGTACCATGGCATGCTGTTTACTAAATTTATTTTGGACCTTGAAATATTTTCTTTTTAACTTTTTGGTACTTTAGTATTATATATTATTATATATTATATAAGCTTCAGTAATTCTTGACTGTGTGTTTTTAGCGAGTCGGATCGGTTCTTCTCATCTTGAACATTTCATTGCACTGTTGAACTTGTGTTAACCTTCCTAGCGGGTCGAGATCCCGCACGCACTTATGATGTTAACGGGTCAGTTGTGACCCGTCTTAAATCTGCCAAAAAATGCCCTCAAAACAGTGTTTTTTTAAGAAGTATTAGAACACATCTCTAAAATAACATATGTATGACAAAGTTAGTGAGGTCACAGTGTGTTTATGATTTCAGTTTTGACACTGATTATTGGTTGATAGTCTTATACCATAACTGGGTCACAAATGACCCCAGCGCGGCAAGTGCGGGTTGTTTTATAAAAAATAAAATTTAAATTTAAATAAAATTTTTAAAAAAAATTTAATTTAAATAAAGGTTCCAGACAAAGTCAAAAAGCCTTGATGCAAAAACAAATATTTAAAAGACAGTATCATGATTTAAAATTTAAAATGGGTCACTACGGACCCTAACACCGTAGGAAGGTTAACCTGCACATGACAAATGAACAACACAACATAGAGTCAACTGCATTTGTCCGTTAGAAAAGTATCTCGTGATCTGGATGATTTTTATTGAAATATTTAAAACTCACTAACATCTTGAGTCAAGTCGATTTAACATGATCACCACAGATAATTATCCAGAGCAGCGACTAAAGCCAACAAGTGTTGTGGTAGTAGCTGAGACTGTAGCTCAGTAAATATTCTGGGCATTACTTTGAGCCCTATTTAAATGTTCCTGGACTCCAGAACACATTTAGTTGTCTCTAAATGTTTCATCAAGTTCACTTTTCGCTGCTGCAAATTCCTGCTGCAGCCTCACACACCGGACTTTGATTGTCTGTTTGCATGAAGCAGAAAATGTGTTTTCCTGCCAGTTGGTTCAGTGGGACCTGATTCTGTGTGTTCATCCAAACAGAGGAGTCATGCTAAAAAGTTGTCTCTCATTACAGTGTCTTCAACAGGCTGTTCAGTGGGTGCACACACACACACACACACACACACAACACACACACACACAACACTGCTTCCGTCTTGTTTTGTTTTCCGCTGTTCATTGTGCACACTGCTGCACAGAAAGCCATGGATGAAATGTCACTATTAATCACTGTAATTATAATATCAGTAGATGGTGAAGCTGTAAATGATGTGAAGCCAAACGCAGGCCTGCTCGTGTCAAACTGGTGTCAGCGAACAGCCGCTGTGTCTTTTCTGTGTATTTGTTTTTAATACCCTGCCAGGGATGATTTATGTGGATACTTTGATGTTATTTGTTGAGATTCAGCAGCATAAAATCAGGTGACATTACCCATGACAAAATTGAAATTAGCTTATTCCCTGGCATCACAGTCGATGCACAATCACAGCCACAGGATGAGAACCCGACATCACGAGGTGGGTCTTGAACTGCGGGAGACAAAAACAAATTCACTCTGGTTGAGTAATTTTGTGTATTACTTTAATTGCATTTCTAATCCTCCGGTAGGACTGAAGTCTCCACTGAAGACGCTTCTGCTCATCATTTAATGAACAGTTATTATTTAGGATCTATGCTGATTTTTTGTTCATTTGAATATTTCTATTGTTCCCAATTTGTCCAGTTTCAGAAAAGCACAATCAGAATGTAAGAAACAGCCTTAACAACAGACTGACTATTTATTCTGACATGTCTTTTTTTTTCTCAGTTTACTTCAGTCTTGGAATCCACTTCAAGTGTTTGTAAAAGCTCTACGTGAAACTAAACAATGTCTATGTGCACCACAGCAGGGATGAAACTCTGAGTCAGTAAATCAAAAGTTTGTTCTGTGAGTCTTTGACCAAAACAACAAGAAACTTTTTAAATATCCTGATGCAAACGCAATAATCCAGGTAGAAAAATGTAAAAAAGTTGCTGCAGTTCGACTCTCACCCTCTGGAGCACAAGTTAGGAGTCATCAGGACTCTGTAGCACAGAGCAGACAGCGTCCACACTAACTCAGGAGCCAGACAGAAGAGAAATCACTCACAAGACAGGCTCTAGACTCCTCCCTTCGCAGAAAGGGAGCTCTTCCTGTCCCGTGTATGAGGGGGCGTGACTAAGTGTGACCTCAACGGATCTTATGTGGGTTGATGAGGAAAATATGAGACGGTGCTTCAAAAGCCTTTCTACGTGATGTGGCAAGCAAAAAATAAACTCTATTCCTTGACAGATGTTGAATCCCTGAGACTCTTTTTAGAGCTGCTGGTCCAGTTTAACAGTCAGAACCGGGTCATAATTTCATTATAATCCCGTGTCTGAGCAGATCAAAAACCACAGGACCAGTCTAGATAAAATATCTAACAGCTGTCACCAACAAACTGGTTGATCCACTATGAGAGGGTGCTATTTATAAGACTGAGCTGAACACAGCAGCTCAGACTGAGGAAGTCTTTCGGATGAAAGACGAAACGTTTCTACAATTTTTTGTTTTGGTTTGTTTTTTGAATGTCCAGAGGACCCGACTTAATTTTTTAAACTTTTTAAATGTTTTTTACATCTGCGAGGGCTAACGTTTCTTCACAAAATGCATCCACTGCCAGAGTTTTACACTAAGATCATCTTGTGTTGGGACTTGTTAACATTTTGGTTAAACCTATATAATATATATATCAGAGTCAGAGAGTCTTTATTGTCATTTGCACCGCATGTGGTACATGTGATGAAACAAGATTATGTACACAGGGTCCCAGTTACACCCAACAACAAAATGTAAAAGAAAAACAGTAATAACATCTAGAATTAACTAAGAAAAACATCAACTAGTAATACACTAAGCCCTAGAGTAATAGAAAAACATCATTATAAACAGCAGCACGAACATGAGTCTGTATGAGCAGATGCTCACAGATGAACACAGCAACATTAAATTTCTTAAGCTTCAATGATAAGAAGTCTGAAGCCATATTGTTCCTTCCCAATGACACAACCTCAAACCACTGCATTGACCTGTCTGCTCTACCCCTGTCCGAAAAACAAAAAGTCAAAAATCTGGGAGTGATAATGGATCCTTCCATGAAACTCAACAGTCATGTAAACATGATCGTCAAATCCTGTTTTTTCCAGCTGAGGCGTCTGTCTAAGCTGAAGCCCATATTATCCAAAAACAACCTGGAGACAGTGATTCACGCATTCATTACATCTAGGCTTGATTACTGCAATTCACTTCTGTTTGGCGTCAGTCAAGCCACCATTGCACGATTACAACTGGTTCAGAACGCAGCTGCCCGATTTTTAACCAGCACACGCAAAAGAGAGCACATTACACCAGTCTTGGCCTCCCTTCACTGGCTACCGGTTCATCTTCGAATCCAATTCAAAATTCTCATGTATGTCTACAAATCGCTGAACAGTCTCGCCCCCGCCTATCTCTCGGATCTGATACACCCATATGTCCCTCCACGTGCTTTGAGGTCAGAGGATCAGGTACTCTTAATAGTTCCAGAAACTCGCCTTAAGCGCAGGGGTGACAGGGCGTTCTCTGTAGCAGGCCCAAGACTCTGGAACGAGTTACCGCTGCTCATCAAACAGGCCCCCTCCCTCTCGGTTTTCAAATCCCGGTTAAAAACTCACTACTACTCCATCGCTTTCAATGCCAGCTGATTTGTATTGGATCGTTTGATTTATGATCTGCAATGTTTTTATGTTTTTCGTGTTGTACTTCATTGTCTGTGTTGCCTGTTGCGTGTTTGTTTGTCCAGCACTTTGGTGTGGACTTGTTCCTGTTTAAAGTGCTTTATAAATAAAATGGTATGGTATGGTATGGCAACAAGAAAACAGATCAGCATCAGCATGATGTGATATTTTGCAGTGATTATTCTTATTATTTATTTATTCATGAGTCTAACAGCCTCAGGGTAGAAGCTGTTCCTCAGTCTAGTGGTTCTACATTTGATGCTCCTCAACCTCCGTCCTGAGGGGAGTGGGGCAAAGAGTGAGTGTGCTGGGTGAGTGAGGTCTTTCATGATGCAGGTGGCTCTTTTCCTGCATCTGGAGGTGTAAATGTCTGTGATGGTGGGGAGACTGACTCCAACATCTTCTGTGCAGCCTTCACCACTCTCTGCAGAGCTTTCCTCTCTTCAACTGTGCAGCCTCCATGCCACACGTTGATGCTGGAGCACAGGATGCTCTCCACTGCACACCTGTAGAAGGAGGTGAGAACTGGGCTGCTCAGACCAGCTCGTCTCAGCCGTCTGAGGAAGTAGAGTCTCTGATGACCTTTCTTGATCAGGCTGGTGGTGTTGTTGCTCCAGCTGAGGTTATCATTCATGTGTACGCCCAAGTATACATGAATAAATATATATGTATAATATGCGCAATTTTATGCAGTATTGCACTAGCTCATTGGAGCTATTAGCACTTAGTATTGGGGTAATTGGGTTGACTCCAAATGTTAATTAGTTATAATACTACAGTAGTCCCTCGCTACTTCGCAGTTCATTTTTCACTGACTCGCTCTATCGTGGTTTATCAAAATAAGATTGGACATGACACACAATTGGCTGATTGACGGATGAGCTGCATGAGTGGCATGGATTGTTTATTTAAAATAAAATACTTTATAAGTTTTTTTGCACCTGCTGCACTGTGTGCAGCCCACACTGCAGGAGAAACTTCCTCCTGTAGCTCCTCCTTCCTCCTCTGTCAATCTCCATTATTCAGTGGAGAAGTGGGCGTGGCCTAGAGCGCAGAGTACAGCATGGTCGAGAACTGAGTTCATGACATGCTGTGCTCTTTTAAGCCCGAGATAAAGCAGACTCCGTATACGCGCGTATACGGAGCCGCTGCTACACTCGGCTTTCGTTCTCGCGTAGATTCTCGTGTTTTCGCTCCAAATTCTAACGTCATTTCCTCCGTACCGTCACTTCCGATCGTCACTTCCGCTAGTTTTTCGCTCCAAACGCTCGCGTTCTCCTTGTTGTAATATGAGCAGCTGAGCACGGAGTGCTTTTCCTGCAGCCCACAGCCCACCACAGCCCACCAGGGAATATATAAAACATTGCGCACCCAGGTAGGACCTGAATTCATTCATTTCATTCATCGAGTGAACGGAGGAAGAAGCGGTTACTTGACTTTAGGCAAAAAAACAAAAGAAAAGGCCCGATCAGCGATAAAAAAGAGGAATTTATTTCATTTGTGTAACATACAAAACAGTCCGGCGCCGGGGAAGTTTAGGTCAGACACCGCGCATCGCGTATGCGAATCGCGTATGCGTAGTAAAAAAATACTTTTGCGCGTACTTGCCCTGAGGGGCTACGCTGCGTACGGGGCGTACGTACGCTGCGTATTGGCGTATCGTGAGGACGCTCGAGTGTATCTCGCCCTTTAGAGTATATATATATATATATATATA
>JBBPBX010000254.1:50246-69959 GCA_038048925.1 Garcialebias charrua
TATATATATATATAGATATATATATATATATAGATATATATATATCTATATATATATAGATATATATAGGAGCCAAGATGGTCTAGTGGCAGGGCTTTTGACTTGGGACCCGAAGGACGCAGGTTCGCGTCCCGGCCACTACCCACCTTGGGGTGTCTATGAGTGCACACCTATTTCTCCAGCTCCCCGGGCGCTTTCGGGCTGCTCAGTGCACCACCTGGTAGGTGGTTGTGTTAAATGCAGAGACGTATTTCGTCTGTGTATGGGATACGCAGATGACAGGAAAAGACATTATATATATATATATACACACAGCAGAGGTTTACAGACTCCTGAGAGCCAGGAATGCTGCCTTCAAAGCGGGAGATCAGGTGGGCCTGAGGACAGCCAGAAACAACCTGGCCCGGGGCATCAGAAAGGTCAAGAAGCAGTATTCCAGGAAAATAGTCCACCGCATCAAGGACAGCAAGGACACACGGAGTCTGTGGCAGGGAATACATCACAAACTACAAACCATCCCCCCAGACCTGTGACAGCTCAACCTCTACGCTGAATGAACTGAATGAGTTCTTTGCTCGGTTTGAGGCAAGTAACAGCACACCTGCACATAAACTCCCCCCCTCTCCTGATGGCCAGGTGCTGGCGCTGCCCTCAGACAGCGTAAGGCGATCATTCATCAAGATTAACGCACGGAAAGCCTCTGGTCCTGACAACATACCTGGTCGTGTGCTGAAGGACTGTGCAGAGGAACTCGCAGCGGTCTTCACGGACATCTTTAACATCTCACTGAGCCAGGCCATCGTCCCCACCTGTTTCAAAGCCACCACCATCATCCCTGTCCCAAAGAAGGCAACGCCCGCATGCCTCAATGACTATCGCCCAGTAGCACTCACCCCCATCCTGATGAAGTGCTTTGAACGGCTAGTCATGAAAAGCATCACATCTGTCCTCCCTGCCTCCCTGGATCCCTTCCAATTTGCATACCGACCTAATCGCTCAACCGACGATGCCATCTCCTCTGCCCTCCACACAGCTCTCACACATCTGGACACGAAGGACTCCTATGTTAGAATGTTGTTCATCGACTTCAGCTCGGCATTTAACACCATCATCCCCCAACAGCTCATCCTTAAACTGGACAGTCTGGGGCTGAACACCTCAATGTGTAACTGGCTGCTAGACTTCCTGACCGGGAGACCACAGACAGTGCGGGTCGGGAGTAACACATCTAGCACCATCACATTGAACACAGGGGCCCCACAAGGATGTGTGCTGAGCCCCCTTCTATTCACCCTGCTAACACACGACTGCACACCATCGTACAGCTCCAACCACTTCATCAAGTTTGCGGACGACACAACAGTGGTAGGTCTCATCAGCAACAACGATGAGACGGACTACAGGAACGAGGTGAGCCGCCTGGCCTTGTGGTGCGGACACAACAATCTCACTCTCAACGTGGAGAAGACAAAGGAGATTGTCGTGGACTTCAGGAAGAGGGATGCACAACATGCCCCTCTGACCATCAACAGCACCGCAGTGGAGAGAGTGGACAGCACCAAGTTCCTGGGAGTGCACGTCTCAAAGGACCTGTCCTGGAGCAGGAACACTGCAGCACTGGCCAAGAAGGCTCACCAGCGCCTCTACTTTCTCCGCAAGCTGAAAAGGGCTGGAGCTTCAACCCCCATCATGTGCACCTTCTACAGAGGTGCCATAGAAAGTGTCCTGACCAGCTGCATCACGGTGTGGTTTGGTGCATGCACTGCATCCTGCCGCAAGAGCCTCCAGCGCATCGTGAGAGCAGCTGAGAAGATCGTCGGCACCTCCTTCCCCTCACTGCAGGACTTACACAGCAAACGCCTCACTCGGAAAGCCCTCTGCATGGCAGGTGATCCCACACACCCACTACACAGCTGCTTCAGACTGCTGCCATCAGGGAGGAGACTGAGGAGTCTCCAGGCTCGAACCAGCAGACTGAGAGACAGCTCTGTTCATCAGGCAGTCAGGATGCTAAACACTCTGCCTGCTCTGCCTCCCCTCCCATTTGAACTGCCTTAACACAAAAAACTTTCTCACACATTACCACTCAACACAAAGTTTTTAACACTGGACTCTGTGTCATCAAACGGGTTATTCACTAAACTCTCGGTCATGTGCTCATTCAGTTTGCACTACTTCTCATATTTGCACTAATGTTTGTATTACATTACTGCCTATAGTCATACTACTGTTTACATTCACTGTTTACATTTATTAATACTGTTTACATTTATTACTACTGTTTACATCTAGACTTTTTATATCTACACTACTGCTGATAGTATATATTCTTTTTACTAGCCTTATTGCATAATGCCACTTTGTTTCTATACCAATATCAACTACCTCATACATATACTGTGTACATTAACCCCATATGCTGCTTTGTCACTCTTTACAAATGTCAAATGCCAGAACCTTCATTTATTTTATAGATATACTTTTTATACTTTATACTTCGGGACAGTATTACACTCTATTTCATTTTTGGTGTTGGTGAAACTTTTTATACTTTTTTACTACTATGAAAAACTACTATGCAAAAAACTCAGGACAGTACTAAACTTTTATTATTTCATTTTATGCTTGTTTATTAATTGTTTAGTGTTTAAATGGTTACTGTTGCACCGAGGGACTGAGAGAGAAATGCAATTTCAATCCTGTGTATGTCCTGTACATATTGCAGTTCTGACAATAAAGTTGACTTTGACTTGATATATATATACTTGTACTCCTACTTTGCTGTTTTTCACTTTTCGCGGGGCTTCAGGTTACGGATCCCCTGCAATAAATGAGAGATTACTGTACATCCAATAATTACTTTCTGAGAATTTTATCCAAATCCATCCAGTGGTTTATGGTATATTTTGCTAACAGACAAACAGGGTTGACTCCAACAGTTAAGGTTTTAAGCAAAGATGTTGCACAATGTAGCACAATGGTGAAGTTGGTAGAGCTGCCGTCTCACAGTGATCAGGTTGCCCCGGTTCTAATTAGAGTTGCACTGGGGTCTAAATAATCCGAACCGACCCGGCCCCAGCCCGCAGCCATCATCTCCGAATCCCATCCAATCCGACAAATTAACAGTAACTTCAAGTCTGAATCCAAACACCCCCCCAACATTTTTAATTAAGCTTTGACTGCTTATACCGGCGCCGACTATTGTTAACGGTTGGCGGACACGCACAGCTGAGTAAAGGGGGCAGAAGATCGGAGCTGAGGAGCCCTCAAAGCGCATTAAATGCTTCATCTGCATCCTGCTCTGACATGTCAGACATTTTCTGATCTCACCTGTTTGGGTTGTCGGCCGTGCGCGTCCACTGAGTGCAGCGGCTGAATGTAATTGAATGAATGAATTGGATGTACGTAACTGGGACCCTGTGTTGTTCCATCACATGTACCACATGCGATGCAAATGACAATAAAGACTCTCTGACTCTGAATGAACATCCATTTGGGCTGATGGATCGCTGCAGTAGTCCATCTGAGAAACATGCATGTTAGACTGGTTGCTAACGCTAAAGGTGTGAGTGAGAGTGAATGGTTGTTTGTCTCGTTTGTCTCTCTGTGTCCCTGTGATGGACTGGAGACATGTCCAGGGTGCCCCCAGCTTCTCACACTGACTGCTGGATGGACACCAGTGACGCCCGTGATCTGAAAAGGAAGAAGAGGGTAAAGGTATGGATGGATGCACGTGGCACAATATGCTTTGGAGACTGTGCTCGGCCACTACCATATTAAATTTCAGCTCACTGTTTTCAAAATTGTCTGATAAAGTCATTTTTGCAATTAAAAAAAGTTTACTGTGCTGTGATAGCCATGCTGATTTTGAGCGACTGCATAAGATATTTAGTTTTAGATGTGTACCCAGTGATTACTTTCTGCGCGTTTCATTGAAATCGTTATACTTTGCTAAACATGCTAAATATTTTGCTACGATACAGACCAATGAAAACTCCTGTTTCCCTCTCACCTCTGACTCCCACATGCACACGGACCCATGGTCGTCTTTCATTTTTAGTGGCAGGCGGTAAAAAGGACGTAACATGATTTTATATGCGTTTATCGTGAATAAAAATGTGCATAATGTGTGCGTGAAGGAGGAAAAATGCAGTTTTGTTCGGCTGCTGCTTCAGATGTAGTGCGTCTAAATTGTGTTAACAGATTTTAAAGTTGCAAAACTATTTTCTTCAATAAGGTTGAATTACTTATCATCTATTTCCAGATTGAAATTTCCCCATTTGTCTAGTGTAGATATGAAGTTATGAAGCCCGTTAGTCATCTACTTGGCAGTAGCTTCGTTAAATTAACGTTAACAAAATAGTAATTCTCTTTATTAGATTTTTTCAGAGGTTTATACCCAGAGGTGATGCTGGTTCTCTTATTACAGAAATATATTTGAATTACTTCCATCCCGTACGGTCATTACAGACTTACGGACACGTTATCTTGGATTACAAGAGCAGGCAGAGCATGATCCTGCACTTCTGGATGTTTAACGATGTCTTGAGTGGTTGATTAGGGCTTACATTTTACACAAAGTCAAATCATTAAGATTAATGTTTGCAAAAGATTTGTTTCACCAATGACTGTTTCCCAAATCCTCCTTTGTAACAGAACGCCTTCTCTGCTGACGTTCTAAAATATTAAGGACATAAACAAAAAGCTACAAAACAAATCAGAAAATTTGTCAAAAAAGATTGTTCATTTTTACCGTATTTTCTGCCGTACATGTCACGCCACCCTATAAGTCACATCAGTCCAAATATGTCTAATAAAGTTTAAAAATCCATAAATAAGTAATTTTGCCGTATACGTCGCATCTATTATGTATCACCGCTGACAACCCAGAAATGTGGGCCGGTGTTGTGCCAAAAATCGATTGGCTGCCAAATGGTGGCCGTGTGAGCGTGCACGGGAGGATTTTAACAAGATGATCACTTAAAAAACAATTGTTTGTTTGCTCGACTTTATAGTAAATGTGTCTCAGTCTAACCTTTATTTAATAAATGCACTTTGACGGTCCAATCCGCTGCATTTCAAAAGTATTCGCTGCCTCGGTGCTCTGGGAGCGCAGAGGGAGGAAATCAAAAAGGAGGAACGCTGCACATTTCTTTAAAATTTAACAAGATAAGCACCTGAGGCCAAGATAGTGTAGGGGCAGGCCATCCGACTCAGGACCTGAAGGTCCTGGGTTCAATCCCCAGTCATTGCACATGTTGCAGTGTCTCTGAGCAGGACACCCAATCCTGAATTGCCCCCCGAGCAGCTCACATAGCTGCCCACTGCTCCACCTGGCTGTATCCCAAATAAAACAATTATTGGTTTGCTCGACTTTATAGTAAAGTTGTGTCTCAGTTGAACCTTTACTTAATAAATGCACTTCAACGGTCAGATCAGCTTCATTTCAACGGGGCGCTGCAGCAAAATGAAGCTGATTCAACAGTTGCTCCAGGCAGACGACGGTGGCAGGATATGGCAAGCCAATTGGGTCATTAATAGTTACTTTTACCTATTACATGACAAACTGACATGCCATACTGCTCGACTGCCATCTAGTGGCTGAAAATGGTAGTGTTCGATATTTTCAGTCAGAATGAATGAAAACGGTCATGTCTCCGCCAAACAATAGTTATAAATATTAAGAGAAAAAAATCCATAAATGTGTCGCTTCGGCATATAAGTCGCTAAACTGTGAATTATAGGGCAAAGAATATGGTACTTTTAATTAATTTACTTTTACAGTAAATAAACCCCAAAAAACTCAACCTAATAAATAAAGTTGACTTGAGTAACTAAAAGTCAAAAACTAGGATCATCAGGCTGAGCTGAAGCAGCTAGAAGAACTCGAGCTGCCCAGAAATATAATTTGTGTGTAAAATACAAAACTAAATCTCTTTCAGGTTCCAACATTCTTTCAAGCTTACACGAGAATCTGCTGCTCATTAAAAAGAAACCTCGCCAGGATCGAGGCTCGTATATTTCAGTTTCTTTCTCAAGAACCCAGAGCTTTACAGCAAACTGCAGATTAACTCTTAAGCTGATTAAAAGTAATTAAAGAGATGCTTTTCTTCCACCACTCCCTATAGGTTACACTGAGCATCCCTTGTCAAAATTTCAGTAACTGAGAATAGATTTGAGATGTAGAATATCCCAGTTTCCACAAATAAACGCATTCATAAGCTCATTTTATTTTTTTATTTTATTTAGCAGTTTCAAAACAGGAAAAGATGCCAACAGAACAGATGGGACACCCTGCATAGTTGGTAAAAAAGTAAAGTAACACACCCTTTGGCAAATATCACAGCTTCCAAACACTTTCCTGTTTTCCATTTTGCACCTTGAAAGGAAGATTTTCAATCTTTCTTCCAGGAAAAAAAAAGTTTTGTGTTTCATTTGTCTGTCTGCAGTTAAAGAATGATATTTAGATTTTGGCTTGTGCCAAACATACTGACATTTTTTAATTTTGGAGTAATTATTGTATACTAATAATAATAATAATAATAATTAATTCAATTTATAACGCACTTTTCATTACTGAAAATCTCAAAGTGCTACACATATATTGAATGCTACACACATTCATAAACCGGTGGCGGCAGACTACCATGCAAGGTGCTTTCCAGTCCTACCGGGAGCAACTCGGGGTTAAGTGTCTTGCCCAAGGACACAACGACACATGGTGCGGGTCCCGGGAGTCGAACCGCCAACTTTCCGATCGGGAGACGACTGCCCTTACCACTACGCCACGGCCTAAACCCTAAATTGTTGGTAAGTTGAAAAATTGAAATGTAATTACTGTATTTTTTTTACCTACAAGTCACAGTTTTTTGCATAATTTACACGACCTGCAACTTAAACGCTGAAGTGACGGATTTATGGATCTTTTTCATATTTATAACCAATGTTTGGCTGAGATATGACTGTTTTTATTCATTCTGACTGAAAATATTGAACACTACCCTTTTCAGCCACTTGATGGCAGTCGAGCAGTATGGCATGTCGGTTTGTCATGTACAGTAATAGGTAAATGTGGCTATTAATGACACAATTGGCTTGCCATATCCTGCCACCCTCGTCCGCCTGGAGCAACGTCAAATCGGCTTCATTTTGCTGCAGCGCCCCGTTGAAATGCAGCTGATCTGACCGCTGAAGTGCATTTTTTTTCATTCAACCTTTATTTAGTCAGGTAAATCTCATTGAGCCTCGTGGACTCATTTACAAGAGAGACCTGCTACAAACTAAAGAATGATGAACAGCAATGGTAGAATTTCCTTAAACAATAGAAAAACATAAGAGAGAAATACAGATTTTTTTTTAAAACAAAGTATCAAAACTAGTAAAACATAAGATAGTTATATAAAATCAAAAACAAGAACATGTCTGCATTGGTTTTTGCCAGGATTCCAACAGATTCTTTATTAAGTAAAGGTTCAACTGAGAGACACCTTTCTATAAAGTCGAGCAAACAAATACATTTTTTGGTGGTTATTTTGTTAAATTTTGAATAAATGCACAGGGAGTTGCCCTCTGCGCATTCATGTTTCCACGTATCGGCTTTTGAAATGCAGCTGATTTGACCGTTAAAGTGCATTCATGAAGGAAAACTTATACACTGAGACACACATTTACTATGATTTTGAGCAAACAAACAATTGTTTTTTAAGTGTTAATCTTGTTAAATTCTTGTTAAAGTCCTCCCGTGCACGCTCCCGTGGTCACCATTTGGCAGCCAATCGAATTTTGGCTCAACACCGGCCCACATTTCTGGGTTCGGTCCACATTTCCGAGTTGTCAGCGGTGACACATAATAGATGCAACTTCTACGGCAAAGCGGTGCATTTATGGATTTTTCCACTTTATTAGACATATTTGGACTGATGCGACTTATAGGGCGATGCAACGTGTATGGTGGAAAATACGGTAAGTCCCTTTCAGTTCGTCAGTTAATGAACTGATGATGGAAATGGAACCACAAACTCATTTAGTGAGGACAAAGAGTGAGGACATGTGTGTTTGTGTCGTGGAAAAGAGATTCCCAAAATAAACCAGGTGTGAGTTCATCAGATTTATTACAAAGGTTTAGAACTCACAGATCAATGCATTTACTTGTACAAGATCACACTTATCAATACCTTCACCTGTCTGAAGCGCTGACCGTTCTGACTTCCTGAACTAAAAAAGTTAGTTTGGTAGAATCTCCCCAGCGCCAGCCTTCAACCAACAACCCTCACTCTGTGGAGTGATCAGCCCTGCGGCTGCAGAGGGACACGCCAGGAAGTCGATGGTGAAGACGGAGACTCAAGGACTCTCTGAGACACGTCACTGTATCACATCAATCGTACCATATCAATCAAACCTTGAAGATAATAAAATCTATCGCTGCCCATTTCTGACCAGTCACTCCAAGATATGGAACACTTTAATATCATTCACATCACAGTACAGAGGCACAAGGAGCATGGTGAGTACAAATAACACACATTACCAACAAAACGTTGGAAAAACCCGTTTGTTTCTCTATAAATGGAGCCGAGTTTGTCCAGAAGACTCTTGTCTTGGTTGAGCAGCAGCAAAGGTGGGCGCCAGACCGCCAGGGAGCGCTAAAGCGCTAATCCGCTTATAGCGGACCTAAACAATTTGTCAGCGTTACAGCGGATTGACTAACTTTTATAATTCATAAGCGGATTTGCGCTATTTTTATTTAAAATGCAGTACCGCTAATAACTAATTATCTATCAGTAAAAACAAAAACACTTATTTACGGGCTCTTAAATCAACCGGACGACTGCTAACAGATATATCCTGTCAGCGCCGGATGTGGTCTGTGACAAAAAAGCGTCCCCCTCAGTCTCTTGGCTAGAGAGCGCAGTTAGCAGCCATTGTGTTACTCTACAGCCTTGTTGCTTGTTTTCGAAGAGTCAGACGAAGAGTTTTTAACAAGGAGGGTGAGCTTATGAATGTTTCTCAGGGGCCTACGCGACACGTCTGGATTTATAAAAGTAGTTCGCCATTTGCCCTCTCTTCAAAATGGCGGTGGCCACAGAAGCTAAGGACTTTCCAAGAAAACACAGTAAATACAATTATTTCTTTGCTGAGAAAAAATATATTTCATAGCTGACGTTATAGCACAAATTGTTCTGAGCTTGAGAGTTTCACGAAATGGTCAAATCTGCTGGATTTTAAAAAGTAGTTCGCCATTAGCACTGTTCAAAATGGCGTCCGCGACAGCCACATAAGCAAAGGACTTTCCAAGAAAACACGGTAAAAACAATTATTTCTTTGCTGAGAAAAAATACATTTCATAGCTGACATTATAGCACAAGTTCTTCTGAGCATGAGAGTTTCACGAAATGGTCAAATCTGCTGGATTAAAAAAAGTAGTTCGCCATTAGCACGTTAGCTTATTAGCATTAGCGTCCGCTAACGTTGCTAATACATAAGCGCTTTTGAAATTGCGGACCTAAATAAATTAATAAGTGCTTTAGAAATAGCGGAACTAATTTTTGGATTAGCGCTGCCCAGCACTGAGCAGCAGGATATCTGTACTCGTGAAGTAATTGCTGTGAACAAAAATTAAAAAGATGTTTTGCCTGTTTTTTTCTTAAAGTCTTTCATGGCTTCACGTTTTACAATCCCCTGTTGTTGCCTCCATCAAAACTTGTTGCAGGTTTGAAGTGAAGGCTCGGAGGTATTTGAATGGTAGGTGAAATTTTTGGGTGTAATTATTGATGAGAAGTTGTTATGGAAACAACCAGTGCTGGGCAGCGCTAATCCAAAAATTAGTTCCGCTATTTCTAAAGCACTTGTTAATTTATTTAGGTCCGCAATTTCAAAAGCGCTTATGTATTAGCAATGCTAGCGGAAGCTAAATGCTAACACGCTAACGTGCAAATGGTGAACTACTTTTTTTAATCCAGCAGACTTGACCATTTCGTGAAAAACCTTGTGCTATAAAGTCAGCTAAGAAATATATTTTTTCTCAGCAAAAGAAATGTTTTTTACCATGTTTTGTTGTAAAGTCCTACGCTTCTGTGGCCGTCGCGGCCGCCATTTTGAACAGGGCAAATGGCGAACTACTTTATTAAATCCAGCAGATTTGACCATTTCGTGAAACGGTTAAGCTCAGAAAAACCTTGTGCTATAAAGTCAGCTAAGAAATATATTTTTTCTCAACAAAGAAATAATTGTTTTTACCGTGTTTTGTTGTAAAGTCTTTTGTTTCTGTGGCCGTCGCCATTTTGAACAGGGCAAATGAGGCGCTGATGCGTCACGTAGGCCGCTGAGAAACATCCATAAGTTAATTATTAAGTTCACCCTCCATGTTAAAAACTCTTCGTCTGACTCTTCGAAAACAAGCAATAAGGCTGCAGAGTAACACACTGGCTGCTAACTGCTATAGAGAGAGCGCTCTCTCTAGCCAAGAGACTGAGGGGGACGCTTTTTTGTCACGGACCACATCCGGCGCTGACAGGATATGGTCTGTGAGCAGTCGTCCGGTTGATTTAAGAGCTCGTAAATAAGTTTTTTCGTTTTTACTGATAGATAATTAGTTATTAGCGGTACTGCATTTTAAATAAAAATAGCGCAAATCCGCTTATGAATTATAAAAGTTAGTCAATCTGCTGTAACGCTGACAAATTGTTTAGGTCCGCTATAAGCGGATTAGCGCTTTAGCGCTCCCTAGCGGTCTGGCGCCCACCTTTGGAAACAACACATAAATTTAGTCAAAACTAAAATATCTAGGTCTATTGCAGTGCTGTATACAGTTAGAAATTTACTAAATGATAAAGCACTATATTTGTTATACAATACAATTATACTCCCGCTCTTAAAGAGCAACTCCACACCCTGTGGATCGGTAACTCCTCCTTCCAAAATCTCCCTGAAAATGGGCGTGTCGAGAGACAAGGAGGGGTGGAGGTAGAGTTGTGCTTTTGTTCACGCCTCCACCTGCAACAACCTAAAACAAATTAAACCTCTAGCCAACAACATACACCAAGCAACAACAAAGAATAAACATGTAGATGTATTTATCTATTCCACCCATTCCATCCAAAACCAAAGGCCTAAAAAAATGAAAATGAAAAGAAAAATAAAACCGCTTGTCAGGAGTGAAATGCAGCACTTCCATATAAGGTATGCACTTCTCATCTCTGCAGGGGATTGGCTCTGCTTGAACCACCTTTGTGACATCAGAGTGTACAAGACACATCAGAGTGAACAGTCCTGACCAATATGAAAATTAAGGTGCAATAACCTCTGTTCAACCCAAAGGACTACCGTAAACACGTTTTTAGGCCAAAATATTGCCAATTAGCCGATTTACACAGATACGCACAATTATATGAAACTAAACACAGCCATAGTGCTAGATAACATTTTGAACACATTCTAGGGAGTTTATCAGCTAAAAAAAGTTAATTTTGGGTTTAGTTCCTCTTTAATTTACTGTATAGATGTTTGGGGTACAGCATGCAAAACTGTAACCAAACCCATTTTTATTTTACAGAAGAGAGCCATAAGAATTATTGCAAGAAAACATTACTGCCATCCATCAAATGTTTTGTTTTTCGACTTAAAGTTGTTGAAGTTTTATGATTTGGTTGACTATAATATTCTTTTAGTATTATACAAAGCTCAGAATTTCAATTTACCCTTAAATATCCAAATGCTTTTTGTAAAAAGGACTAGTACTTATAATCTCAAGGGAACAGATATTTTTGTTATGCCACAATACAGAACCAGTTTAAAGAGTAGGTCTACTTTAGTACAAGGAATAAGACTGTGGAATGGTTTGGAACCTGATATTAAAATTGCAAAATCAATATCTATATTTAAGAAAATGATTAAAACAAAATTTTTGAACAAATATTCATAAATTAGATCATATGCAAATTACTATACCTGTATATGGTATTGTGTGAGTAATCATTTATAATCTTATTTTTTGCGATTGCTGTTTGAATTGATTGTATGAATTAATTTTGTTGAAGAAGGGACAGATATAACAAGATTTTTTCTTCTTCTGCCTCCTTTCGTTTCATGTATTTTTGATTTTATATTGTGTTTTTGTAAACAGTATTCTTGTGTTTTTAAAATTTGAAATGAATAAATCGCTTGATTGATTGATTGATAGATAATGAAAGCAATAAAGACGAGAAAACACAAAACGTCATTGAATTCACCAGATGAGGTCCCTGACTAAAGAAATGGGAAAATAATTGGCTGAACCGAAACACAGCGACATACGTTTAAGATTTTTAAAAACTAAAAACTTCTAAAAGCTTTGGTGATTTTTTTAAATTCAGTTTTAAAATTCTGAAGCATCACCAATGTGAATGATTGTAGTATTTACAAATTCTGCCTTTTTAAATATTATTCTCTTTTTTCATAAGTATTTTTATCAGAGTGTATCTGAAATTCACTGTTCTTAGAATGAACTGTTTGTATTTTTCAATTACATTTTTATTTTATGTAATTTCACCAGATATTTTAAGAGTCAGATCTATCCCTTTTGATTTTTTTAATTTCCAAACAACAATTCAACTAATGCAGTTAGTAGATTAGTGCCGTGACAAATACTAAAATTATTGCTATTAATTTTCTGTCAGTCCACTACAGTAATTGATTTGTCTCAAGTGAATTCAACAAACACTTCGACTAGTCCAACATAAACGTGCCTCGAGGTTAAAAGGGGCAATGACAAAATAATGTATTTGTGGAAGAGCGATTCCCACAAACTTTCAGTCATTTGTTTAAAATTTCAGAAAATGTTTTACCAAAGTTCATGCTCAATAATCCAGGTACAAAATCCAACAATGTTCAGTCAGGTCATCTGGACGGTTTCTTTTTTGCTGAGACATTTCGTCATTCGTCTTAAGGACTTCTTCAATCTGAGGAGCCACCAAACGAAACCTATTCCCACAAACAGCACACTCCATAGTGGAAAAAAAAAAACAGTTTGCTGGTGCTAAGATGACCTCCAGGGCCCACCCTCTCCCCCGTCAACTCCTCAGACTGTTTTTTCCCCACCATGGAGTATGTTATTTGTGGGAATACATTTCGTTTGGTGGCTCTTCAGATTGAAGAAGTTCTTTGGATGAAGGACAAAACGCTTCAACAACAAAAAAAGAAACCGTCCAGATGACCTGACGGAACACTGTTGGATTTATACCTGGATTATTGAGCATGAACTTTGGTGTTTTGAACCACATTGGCATGACTGTCTCAGAGGAGTTGAGGAGGGAGAGGGCGGGCCCCGGAGTAGAGGGCGGGTCCAGGAGGAGAGGTCGGGCTCTAGAGGCCATCTTAGCATCAACAAACAGTTTTTGTTTGTTTTTTCCCACTATGTGACAAGAACTGGGTTTTGGATCATCACACAAACACCAGGAATGGTTTCAACGGTTACTACTGGTGGAGGTCCGGTCCAAGGGAGAATCTGATCTGTTAAGACAGAGAGGTTGGTCAACAGATCTTGGCTGCAGAGTTTCTGTGAATCACTGGCAAGCATTTTGCATACATATTTAGTTTTTTCTTTCAATTGTTTGTTCCTTTGCTAGTTTTGGACATGTCTGCCTGCCTGGGAGGAGTCGACGAGGGACAGGACAGCCCCCAGAAACCATCTTGGCTACAGCAAACTGGTTGGTCCACTTAAGTTGTTTACTTGGTGGGGTAACTTCAGTGTGCTTGGGACTACTCTGACTGACGAAGCCCTCTGGAGTGAGGGTGAAACGTTTCTACTAAAAAGAAACTGTCCAGATGAACTGATTGAGAATGAGCGGATTTGATACCTGGACTATTGAGAATGAACTTTCTTGTCTTTGCTAGTTTTCTTCTTGTTTTAGCTTTCAGCAGTGTTTTTCTTGATTTAGCCAATAGCCTGCTTTTTAGCATTACAACTCAGCTTCAGCTAATTTTAGTAGACCTATAGTCATTGAGGACTTGGCAGTCACACTGTATTTTCACAGAAAATGTCATTTTGCTCATTGTTTGCATTCTTGATATGGGAAAATATTGGCATTGACGCAATCACAACAAAATGCTAACAAGCTTGAAGTTTCACGCTCTGTTGCTCTGATGCCGGGTTCCAACCTAACGCTTTGCGCGCATCAAAACGCTCCTACCGCACTGTGTTTGCTGCTTGTCAACAGATGTCTGTTCACATCGAACACGTCTGATGACGCGCAGTGGGAGCAGCGTCTGGCTCCTTTTCTGATGGGGTTTGTTTTGTGTTTTTGTAAACCGGGCAGATAAAGATCAGCTGTTCGTGAGACTCGTTACTACTTGAGTGGGTTTTCTACGAGCCGAACTGTAGCTCCGACAGTCTTTGTTGAGATTAAAACTTTTTTTATGTTTGGGGTGATCGTACGCTCGAGCGGACACCGGCAACTGTAAAAATGCCAAGTTTCTTACCGGAGGCTGGTTTCTTCATGGAGGTTCGTTGGGTAAGTTTGAAAAGTAAAAAAAAAGTCCCGTTGTTGTTGCGTCATCACATAGCAGAGGCTCTCCCGATTGGTTGCTGCGACGCGGCGAGCGGCAGAAGCAGGTCAAATCGAGCTCCGACAGTCGCTGCTCGGGCGCGACGCGGGCACGGAAAACAGCTGCCGCTCACTGCCGCGCTGCTTGAACTGCTGTGGACGCACCGCGCCGCTCCAAGATGCGCGGCCACATAGACTTTCAATGTAAAGTGGCTGCTTCGGTGGCGCAAAAAGCGTTCGGTGGGAACCTGGCATGAGACTTTGCACACAATTTCAAACAGACTTTTTGTGTCTTTAGGTTCACAAAGCTGTGCCGTTGCTGCTGCTGCACACTTTCTGCATTTCAAGCTTCAGTAAAGTGTCCTCTTCTGCTGCCAGGACACTCTTGCTGTCTGTTCTGTATCATCTTTTAGATATTTTTATTTTTTTTAAAGCAAAGATATTTTATCTCAAGAACCTAATCTGCTCCAAAGCAGGTTTGGTTTCCAGCATGAATTACCCTCGGTGATACAAGAGGTGAACCAGCTTCATGGCACATAATCCCAGAGCTGAATCTGAAGCTAGAACTAATCCAGTTCCCTTTAAGTTTGGTCTCTCGGTGCAACATACTTGCTATGGGAATTGCGCCCCAGCGCGATTACTTGAAGGAATACAATCATGCCTTTTACGGCAGAGGGCGTCACCCCGCGTACCACCTTTCAGGTACTTAAGCGACTGACGCCCCTCCATCTCTCTCTTTTTTGCCCTTCACCTCGCTGAAACACCTGAACACCGCGGGACCTCTCTGTTGTTGCGTCGCTTGATTGATGTGAGTTACCTCCCTACACTAAGCGTACAGAGAGAATTTTTCCTGCGTACTACTGGGCTGCCAAAGTTTTCTTCTCTCCCGAAAGCAAGACGACGGAGAAGACGGCTTTGAACAAAAGGAAACTAGGACCAACTTCTACTCTTCTCGTCTCCGGACATGGCTCCCGAGAAAGGAAAACGGAGGACAAAGAAGAAGAAAACCAGGACGACGAGCCCTCACTCACGCCCATGCCCCAGGGGCTGCGGCTACTCCCTTTCGGTGACAGACACCCACGAGGCCTGTCCTGTCTGCCTAGGGATCCTGCACGCGAGGATCCTGCACGCGAGGAAAGCGCTGGAATCCCCCGACTCCTGCCCTCACTGTTGTCGAATGACGGCCACAGTGAGAAAACGTCGCGCGGACACGGCCAAATCTATGGCAAGGACTGCGGCAATGAAGGTCGCACGTCGCACTAACCTGCCTGCTCCAGAGCCGGAGCCTGAAAGCGTGGACCTGGAGTGCAGTGGCCGGGTCGGAGAGGACAACGTGTCGACGCCAGAAGTGTCCGACATAGACGCCGACTATGGTGACAAGGGAGAGACCATTCACTCCTCCCAGAACCTGGCGCAGAACCTTCCGGAACCGGACTTGTCGGTGCATGCCCTGTTCAACCTGTGCCATAGGGCCGCTGATGCCCTGCAAGTCACGTGGCCGGACCCCACGCCTTGCCAACAGGCTATGAGGCTGGTGGGAAACAATTTCTATGCGAAGCAACTGACAACGTCACAGAAAATGCCAAATTTTCCGGACTTTCTGACAGAACTCCAACGTTCCTGGGTGGAACCCAGGGCTCCCATCATGCTACTATTGTCCCGACTCTTGGATGTCGCAGGGAATGGAGGCTCTGGGCCTTGCCAGCGCACCCCCAATAGAGGAGTCTCTGACGGCTCACCTGGCCCCCACAGCCATGGGGATGAAACCAACGCTGCCAAGCAAAGCCTGTCGGGCTTCGGAGAAACAACTCGAGAGGTGCTACAAGGCCCAAGGCCTCGCGGCTCGCGTAATGAATATGTCGAGCATGGTACAGGCCTACCTGGCAGAAAAACTACAGGATATCCAGCTAACAAAGGACGAGCAAGCCACAACCGAAGTCATAGAGGAGGCCTGCCGTGCCTTAGACTTAATGCTCAGCTTGATGGGGAGAGTAGCTATTTCCTAGGGCAAAGCAATGGCAGAAATAGTTGTCGCCCAGCGCCATCTTTGGCTAACGCTGTCGGACCTCCCGGAAAACCAAAGGTCCACCTTCCTACAGCACCCGATTGAGTCGATGGGACTCTTCGGAAGAGCCCTGGAACGTGTCCAGACAAGGCTGGAACAAAGACGCAAACAAATGGATGCCCTCCGCGAGGGTTTGCCAAGGAAAAAATTCACCCCACCAACAGAAAACATGCGTGGTCTCCCACGAAAGAGACCCGCTAGGGACTGTGAGGCCTCTCAGTACCGTCCGAGTGCTGCTTCGACCTCTTCCTACGGAAACCAGTTCCGAACCTGATGAACCAGGTCGAACTGATAATTTTACAGGTTTGTCCGCCCACGAGGTACGGGAACCTAACTTTCTGGTCCCAGTCTCTGCTCGTAGAAAATCACGAGGATCTAGTGACATGTGTGCGCGCACCAAATATGACTCGCCTACTGTATATGTAAACCAAACAAGACGCTGTTTCAGACATGTACAAAAATAAAAGTACCAAAGCACAGACTGCCCTGGTTCTTGACTCGAGTCCCATTTTTATAAAACCCAGACCTCACAGTCGAACTATGAACCACAGTAAGATACACGAGATTCGCCGAATACGGCCTGATCTCACGATATCTTCTGTTGGGCCGAGCGGCCTGCTCAAAAGGGTATGTGAGGGGTCAAAGGTCACCCCCTCAGACCTGAAACACAAGGAGCTACAATTCAACATGCCATCCAGGCTCAGCGCGCATGCGCAGGCCTGGGAGGCGTGTCTTCCAAATGATTGGGTCATGACAACAATACGTCACAGGCTCAAGTTGCAGTTCTCAAAGAGACCGCCCCTTTTCTCAGGGGTGTTGCAATCTAAGATCAACCCTGCATGCGCGCACGTGCTGAGGGAGGGAATTTCAACGATGTTGAAAAAAGGGAGTGATTAGTTTGGTCTCAGGACGCAAATTACGCTCCGGACTCTACAGCAAGTACTTCCTGGTGCCTAAAAAGGACCGTTCCTTGAGACCGATTCTGGATCTCAGGACCCTCAATAAAAGAATTAAAACTTTCAAGTCAGGATGCTTACAATGCGGCAAGTTCTCCAATCTGTGAGACCAGGAGACTACGCATGTACAATGGATCTGAAAGATGCCTATTTCCATATACAGTAGGCGTGTGGAGGAGACACAGAAAGTTCCTCCGTTTTGCATTTGAAGGTAACGCTTATGAATTCAAAGCCTTGCCCTTCGGTTTAAAGACTGCTCCACGTACATTTACTAAATGTCTGGATGCAACCCTGACCCCTCTTAGGAATCAAGGACTCAGGGTCTTGAATTACCTGGACGACCTACTAATTCTGGCTGGAAACAGAGAGCAGGCGCTGTCACACTCCCTTAAGGTGATCTCTCACCTGGAGTCTCTCGGTTTTGTCATAAACCTACAGAAAAGTGATCTGACCCCGTCACGGGTTACCATATTTCTGGGTGTACAGATTGACACTGTCCAATACAGAGCATGGCTTTCGAAGGAAGAGTCTCCTCCATTCGCCATTGCCTGGGAAAATTTAAACTGGACCAACAGGTCCCTGTGAAAACCTGCCAACACCTGTTGGGCCTCTTGGCGGCAGCCATTCCTTGTGTGCCACGTGCATTATTGAAAATGCAGGCCATACAGGTATGGTTTAACCAACAAATACAACCCGCTCTGCCCAGACAAGCAGAAAATGTTAAAATAGACCCAGAGTGTCTAAAGGCCCTGGGACCTTGGAGAGATCCGTCCGTTTTCACGGAAGGGGTCTCACTGAGAAGGGTGTCGTCTCGTGTAGTCATCGCGACGGATGCCTCAAAAACAGGATGGGGAGCGATCTGCAGGAACCAGAACGCCCGCGGCCTTTGGAACAAGCAGGAAGCCAAATTACATATTAACTTCCTGGAATTACTGGCCGTATTCTTGTCATTAAAATACTTCTTCAGTAAAGGTCTGGTTGCCGAACATCATATCCTGGTAAAATCAGATAACAGGACCACGATGTCCTTCATCAACAGAGAAGGAGGGACGAGATCCCGGGCCCTCCTAGATCTGACACGGAGGATGCTCACGTGGTGTGCTCCAAGAGTTCTGTCACTTAGGGCAACTCATGTCCCCGTTGACCTGAATTATGGAGCGGATGCCCTTTCAAGAGGGCCTTTGTTGACGTCGGAATGGAGCCTGAACCCACGGATCGTGGAACAGGTATGGTCACGCTTCGGCAGAGCCTCTGTGGACTTGTTCGCCTGCAGAGTTAGCTCACACTGTGACCTCTATTTCTCCCTGAAGGAGACAGATGCTCCATTGGGAATAGACGCTCTGGCACATGATTTGCCAGCAGGAGTGCTCTACTATGCCTTTCCACCTGTCCCTCTGATTGAGGCGACATTGGAACGGGTAAGACGGGGAGCTCTCTCCTTGATCCTCATAGCTCCCAGATGGCCACAGAAACCATGGTTTCCGGAACTGATCTCAATGTTATCAGGATCATCATGGCAATTGCCTCCTCACAGGGACCTACTGTCTCAGGCACGTGGACAGCTTCTACATCCACGTCCAAGGCTGTGGCAACTCTCAGCCTGGCCTCTGAAGGGTACTGGCTGAAAGCCTAAGGCTTTGGTTGCTTTGTCCCGTCACAAGCAACAATAACATTCACAAGGGTTTCCCTTGATGCTCGTGTTTTTTTGCCTGGGAGACGTATAATGGAAAGGTTTCCCCTCTCCTTGACTGATCTCCTACATCAGGATGGGCTCCATTTGTCAGTCGGGCTGTGAAAACAACAACAAAGGAGGAAAGCATCGACCCTCCTGCTCAAAGAGAAACAGGAGTCGATGAGTACTCACGCTACTGGAGCATGTTTGGGCTGTTTCTAGTTAGTGTTATATATATATAGAATGGCCATGTGGGACATCATGTGAATGTCTCTCACATTTGGCCTTTTTTCCTCTTAGCATCTGCTCTCTGCTTTCCTTGTAGCAAGCAGCTAAGAGATGCCCGTCCCTTAGGATGGAGGTTCTCACATGCATTTTGCTGAGCATTTCAAGGGCATGAATGAATTACGTTCCCATAGCAAGTATGTTGCACCGAGAGACCGAACTGAAAGGGAACTGAAAGTTATGCACCATAACTCATGTTCCCTGAAGGAAGGGAAC
>JBBPBX010000254.1:73041-96886 GCA_038048925.1 Garcialebias charrua
TGGTGAAGTTTTCCAGATGTTCCCCCACTGAGGCACTGCTGCACGCACAGAGAAAATCAAAAGGAGAAGCCGGCAGGAAGAGATTATTTTCATAAAATGAAGCTCATCCAGAGAAAGATGAAGCTGCCACATGGCGAGGTGGTGGGAACGAGGTGTGACGGTGCAGAAGGATGGGGACATATATAGAGAGTTAATGGGACTCAGCTGCCGCCTGTTGTCTCATCGGGCGACCTCTCACCTCTCGTCGCCTCCTCACTCAGCTCAAGTTGCCACACGTGTTTTATTTCTTGGCACATGTTCGTGCGCTTCATGTCGATTTTTTTTTTACATTTGTATGCATGTGCCGTGTTCTCCAGCTCACACAATTATTGCATTTGTTCTGTTCTGCTGCTCCTCGTCCACAGAGGACGCTGCTGTGATGGGAGGTCAGAAGACACGGCCTCCGAAGCACAAGAACTGAAATATGTTGTGTAAGATGGAGCACAACAGTTTGGTGGAAGAAAGTTTAAACCATCATATTTTTTATTGCAAACCTCTGCAACAGAACGCCGACTCAGCATTCACACTGTTGTTTTCCTGTTTATGGATTATTCTGTACACTTTTGGTAATAATCAAACTACATCCAATTACTTTGTGATACTTAACCTATCGAATATCAAAACTTTTATCTCGATCAGGAATAGGATGCTCCTTTCTTAGTGTTTTGTAAGTTTTCTACTTTTCAGAATATTTAATATAAAAAAAATAGAATTTACAATTTAAAAAATTGTCTCCAGTTTCTTCATAAAGCAGCTTTGGATGTTGTCAGTCCATGTGCGTTATCAGCTGTTATCATCCCCATATATAGCGGTGTACTGTTATCACTACGTGTTAAATACGCTGTGTATGTTAACGTAGATTAACAGCAAGCCAAACTCAATTCTCATGAGCCAGGAAGCTGAGCGTCTTGCTCCTTTATTACGCCTTTTACAAAGGTATGGTAGCTCGATGAAAGGTTGAGTGAAACTACAAACAAAAAACAGAAACAGCTACATTAGCGTGACCATTACATTGGGACATGGCTAATTACTGGAATAAACACACTCAGAAAACGATCTCAAAATAAACTAGTAAAAACATATAACACCAAACAGATCACAGATTGAACTTACAGCCATTGCTTTCGGAGGTGAAAGAAAAGATTGATGACTCAGGAGGTGAAATTTATACATTAACAGACAGGATTTCTCTCTGCAAAAACGTTTTCCCAACTTCTGTTGCTAGGGAAGATTAACTGCCGTTGTTAGGGAACATTCTAACTGCTGTTGCTACCCACAATGCACTGCCATCTCAAAATTCTCCTTCAAAACAAAATACAGATAGATCAACACTGTGGAAGTTCTTTTTTCTTATTTTTCAAACTAAATTATTAAGAAATGTCCAACTTCCAGCCTTGGGCAGAACACTCCCCGCCTGGCGTCACTGATGCCACTACTTTTTATCAGTCACGTCAGTTTCTAAGAGCATAACAACATCTGAGATGGGACGCAAATAAGTCTTAGAGATGCCCTGAGATGATGTCTTCACTTCCACCTTTCTGACTTTTCCGTAACTGCTTGGAAAAGTGGTTGTGATGATGGCCATTGTCCATTCGTTTCTGTGTGCTTGATGTTGTTTCAACAACACAATGTCGCCTGGCTGAAGGTTGCGTTGCGATCTATGCCACTTGCGTCTTGATTGGAGGGTGTTGAGATATTCCTCCCTCCAGCGTCTCCAAAATTCATTGGCGAGGACCTGCACTTGCTTCCACTGGCTTTTGAGCATGTCTTTTCCACTATCTTTAGGAACGTCTCATCCTCAAAAGACAGAGCACGCTGGTTGTCTTTCTCTGTGCGCTCGAAAACTTTCTCTCTGAGATTTTCTTCTGCTGCATGAAGTTTTGAGCTGTGTTTAACGGAGTTATTCTTGTGCTCCCCGCCGTAGCATAGTTTTTCTTTGAGGCTGATGCTGTTAGGACAAGGAGTGAAGAGAGATGGACGTCCGTTGGAGAGAATGTGCGTTTTGTAGACATTGACAGTTGGTTTATGAGCGTTGAGGCATACTTCCCCCACAATTACCCAACCCAGATCCAGGCACTGGGCAAAGGGAGCACTAGGGGGTCCATTTACTTGTCTTCGTGCTTTGTGGACTTGTATGATGTCTCTGCCCAGTAAAACTGCTATCTCAGCATCTGGATCATACTTTGGTATAAGAGGAGCGAGATGTTTCAAATGAGCGTGGGCCAGAGCGACTTCAGGCGTAGGTATTTCATTTCTATTAAACACTATCTCGTCGCATTCAATGAGAGGAGGGAGGTCTAGACATGGACCTCCACCTACTGGCTCTATTTGGAACCCGACTGCTTTCCTGCCACACATTTCAGTTAAACCAGCACACGTTCTCATGTTGTATGTCAGATGCTTTCCCTTGATGCCAAATAGCTCAAAGAATTCGGGACGAGCCAGTGAGCAATTGCTTTGATCGTCAAGGATCGCATACATCTTGACAGAGCGTTCTGGTTGACCTTTAGGGAAAACTCGAACTAGGCATACCTTAGAGCAAGAACGTGGGGGACAGCCTTCACCGCAGATTTCAGTGCACCGTGACGTTACCTCAGGTGGCGTGTTGTCTTGGAGCTGAAGCTCTGGTTCGGGCGTGTTTTCTGGCTGGGGTTGTTGAACTTCATCAGGGTGCATGGCAGAGCAATGTCTTTCACTCTGGCACTCCTCACAACTGATTTTCACATCACAGTCCTTTATTGTGTGTGTAGGAGAACAACAACGAAAACACAGTCTGTGCTCTTTGAGTATGTTTCGTCTTTCTTGTACTAGTTTGATCCGGAAAGCTCTGCATTTCGTTAGAGGATGCGATTTCCTGTGGACTGGGCAGTAACGGGTTAGATCATCCTCTTTCTTACTAGGAAGAGCGGTTGTACTGACCTCTGTTCTGCTTACGGTAAAAGGTTTGTAGCCAATTTGTTTAAATGGTGGTCTCTCACCTCTGTTGAAAGGTTGGTTGCTGCATGTCACAAAACTTGGATCGTTCCTCGCTTTTGCCTCTTCTTGGACAAACTTCACAAAATATGAGAAGGGAGGGAATGTCACTTGATATTTTTGTTTGTACTTTGAACCTACTTGAAGCCATTTATCTTGTAAACTTGGAGGTAGCCTTTCCGCTATGGGCTTAACACCTCGTGGTGTGTCGAGGTAAGCGAGGCCTGGGAGATAAGTTTCATTTTTAGCAACCAGCAGCTCTAGGAGCAAATCTCCTAGTTCCCTGAGTTTTACATTGTCTCTATTTGTAAGGTGAGGGAAGTTGTCTAGTTTTTTAAACAAGGCATTTTCTACTACTTCTGGTGTAGCATAACATTCTTCTAACCTGTCCCATGCTAACTGGAGGGCAGCTTGGGGGTTAGTGGTATAAACAGCTCTGATCCTTTTGACATGCTCTGAGGACTCATTACCAAGCCATTTCACTAGGAGGTCTAACTCTTGACTGTATGTGAGGTCTATGTCTTCAGTTGCATTCAAAAATGATGACTGCCATGCTCTGAAATTTTCAGGGGTGTCATCAAATTTAAAGAGCCCCGTCGTGATTAACTCTCTGCGTGCAAGGAACTTAGCAAAGTCAGTCAAAGGTGGGTAATTGTGGTGGGGATCATGGTAACCGTTCGGCCTGACATAGTCTCTTGGTGTGTCAAAATGTTCATCTTTTACATACATTTTCTTGAGCACCGGTGGGGAAGGAGTTTGACCAAATCTCCTTGGGCCGAATGATAATGCTTTAAATACTGGTTTGAGCTGAGGCATTTTCTCTTCAGACGAATGTGACCTTGGCTGGGCTTGGTGTTGCACGTACTCCATGGTTCGTTGTCTGACGACTTGTGGGGAAACTGCACTCTTTACACTCTCTTCCTTGTCTTGTTCAACAGCTGCGGCAGCTTCTAGAACCTCTGCTCGTGCCGTAGCAGCTGCAGCTTCCTTTTCTAGCTCTAGCATGTTAAAATCCAGCTCTAGATTTGCTTGTTGCTTTTTAATTTCTAATTGCTTTTTAGCGTAGGAAGCTTTCACATTTGTGGCTTCAGCAGAGGCTCGTGCAAAGATGGCTGCTTCAAGTACGCTGCACTTTGAGGATGACTTGTTGGATGAATGCTTAGAGCTAGAGTGTTTGGATCTTGAGCTAGCTTTTGACGATTCCTTAGCTTCAAAGTTAGCCATTTCATCTGTCTTTTTGGTATAAGCGTTGTCCATCGCTGTGTCACAAGTTTTATCTTCCACCAACTGCTGGTATGGCTTTTCACTGTACTGTTATCACTACGTGTTAAATACGCTGTGTATGTTAACGTAGATTAACAGCAAGCCAAACTCAATTCTCATGAGCCAGGAAGCTGAGCGTCTTGCTCCTTTATTACGCCTTTTACAAAGGTATGGTAGCTCGATGAAAGGTTGAGTGAAACTACAAACAAAAAACAGAAACAGCTACATTAGCGTGACCATTACATTGGGACATGGCTAATTACTGGAATAAACACACTCAGAAAACGATCTCAAAATAAACTAGTAAAAACATATAACACCAAACAGATCACAGATTGAACTTACAGCCATTGCTTTCGGAGGTGAAAGAAAAGATTGATGACTCAGGAGGTGAAATTTATACATTAACAGACAGGATTTCTCTCTGCAAAAACGTTTTCCCAACTTCTGTTGCTAGGGAAGATTAACTGCCGTTGTTAGGGAACATTCTAACTGCTGTTGCTACCCACAATGCACTGCCATCTCAAAATTCTCCTTCAAAACAAAATACAGATAGATCAACACTGTGGAAGTTCTTTTTTCTTATTTTTCAAACTAAATTATTAAGAAATGTCCAACTTCCAGCCTTGGGCAGAACACTGTCCAATCTACCTCCTAGCATGTTTAAAAGAACGTTATCAGCGTTATTATCACTGTGAGTAGGCAGCGTGTTTCCGTAAACCCGGAAGTGTAGTGTTTTTGGTTTTTCCAGCTTATGTAACTGTTTTCCTAAACCTAACCTTACACCTGACCCAGAGGACCAACCCTAAACTTAACCCCAGCTAACCTTGTGCCTGAACCTAACCAAGACCCTTTACTTTAAACTTTAACACGTAGCTAAAAACGGAGCCTGTTGTCATCGCTACCAACAGTGACAATGCACCTTTAAACCTACTAGGAGGTACAGGAGGGGCAATCTGACCGCTGCGTATGGGGATGATAATAACTGATAAGGGCCATTTAATGGATGATAACATCCGAAGCGGGTGCTTCATAAACATTGATTTTCTTTTAAATCTGCTTCTGCACACTTGTTTCATTTTTATCTTTGACGTGCCTTTTAGCCTTTAGCTACAGTTTTTCTACTGTTAGCTACAGTTTTATTATATTTAGAATTTGTTTGGCTAAGTTCGATAATACTTTTAATTATATTTTTAGCATTGGGTTGGCAAACTTACCTACTGTAGCTCGGTGGTCACTGGTCAGTGCACGTAGAGTTGCATTTGGACCCTAAAAAGTCTGTCCTGACCAGCCCCAGCCCATAGCCATCTTTTTTTTTAACCCCACCCATTGAATTAACAGTAATTACAGGTCCAACACCCTCCCCCCAACATTTTTAATTAAGTTTTGACTGCTTATATAGTCATCGGCGGATGCACGCAGCTGAGGGGGATCGGAGCTGAGCGGGTCAGGTCAGTGCGTGGTCAAATGGCCATGTATGGCAAGCCATGTTGTCATAATTGAATTGTCGTCCACTGACTCAATCAAAAGCTCAACACCGACCTGCACATTAAGCACATTCTTATGGCCCGGCCCGGCCCTAATCCGGGTTGGGCCGGGATCAGGGCTCGGGTTAGAAATGACAGCTAGTGTCATGGTTTCGTGATCCAGAGGTTGCGGGTTTAAGCCCAGGTTGTGTCATGAAGGCCATCGAGGGTTAATCAAAACATGGACACATGTTTCATGTGATGCTGTGGTGACCCCTGAAGGTGCAGCTGAAAGAAACTTCTTGGTATTTAGGCTTCCATCAGTTTTGAACTACTCTGATTACTTCATCCTGTTGCAGCCATTTACATTTCTAACTGTTTGACCTTTACCATACCATACCATTTTATTTATAAAGCACTTTCAACAGGAACAAGTCCACACCAAAGTGCTGGACAAACAAACACGCAACAGGCAACACAGACAATGAAGTACAACACGAAAAACATAAAAACATTGCAGATCATAAATCAAACGATCCAATACAAATCAGCTGGCATTGAAAGCGATGGAGTAGTAGTGAGTTTTTAACCGGGATTTGAAAACCGAGAGGGAGGGGGCCTGTTTGATGAGCAGCGGTAACTCGTTCCAGAGTCTTGGGCCTGCTACAGAGAACGCCCTGTCACCCCTGCGCTTAAGGCGAGTTTCTGGAACTATTAAGAGTACCTGATCCTCTGACCTCAAAGCACGTGGAGGGACATATGGGTGTATCAGATCCGAGAGATAGGCGGGGGCGAGACTGTTCAGCGATTTGTAGACATACATGAGAATTTTGAATTGGATTCGAAGATGAACCGGTAGCCAGTGAAGGGAGGCCAAGACTGGGGTAATGTGCTCTCTTTTGCGTGTGCTGGTTAGGGGACGATACAATTCCTGTTTCTTGACATTATTTTTTATAAAATAATACTTTCTTTTACTGAAAGTAATATATAAATGTCTAATAATTTTGTCTTTTGATGGGTCATCTGAAGCTTTGATGTGTTTAAAAACCAACACAGTTGTTCTGTGTTGATTTTTTTGGCAAAAGTCATGCGATTAAAGTCTGAAGCTTCGAAACAGCTGAAGTGAGGTCACTGCTTAGTGCTGTGGTACCTGACTCAAAGGTTTATGAGGAAGTTAATCATTGGACTTGTGGTGGCTTTAATGGCACACTTTGCATCAAATATAACAGCCAGGGGCAACTGGAGCCAGCATGATGTGTGTGTGTGTGTTTAGTTAAACACTTCTTAGCACTTTAAGCCCAAGAAGGAAGAAAAAATCTGATAAAAACTATCAATGTAAGTTACAATCTGATTTAATATATAGTGTTTATCAGATTGTTTTCCTTCTTTCTTGAGGTTAAAGTGCTATGAAATGTCTGCTTGAATAAAATCCTGCACCTTAGAATAAGAATATTAATCCAACAAAGTTCAGTCAGGTCATCTGGACTTTTTTTTTTGTTTTAAGACGTTTCATCCAGAGGATGTCTGTCAAGTTATCTTCTTAAACTGTGCGGCTTCCCCACTTGAGAAGGGATGGATGAATTCATGTAAACTTGTTTTAACAGGGTCTTACTCAAAGGACCAAGCAATTTCCTTCTTTTGACCACCTTTTATTTATTAGTGACAAGAAATGCTCCAATTTGGTCCAGAAGCAGGTAAAAACCTTTAAACAAACCCAAAGAAACATACAATTACTTCTAAATAAAAGTTATTATTTTCACTCAATACACAGAAAATAAATTATATAAATAATATTGAGCACCCATTGTGGATTAAACCCACAAAGTAGTCAAAATTAAATGAACCAGTAACTACTTAAACTCTTTAAAGTGTGTCAAGTGCATCTTTAAAGTGCATTTCAAGTTAACTTTCCTTCTATATAACATTTACATTTATTAACATTTACATTTATTATTTATATTTATTAACATTTACATTTATTAAACAACTACTTTTTAATGTTAATCATAATTATTTAATATAAATAACTTTTAGTTAATTTAACAACCAAATCCACCACCCAACAACACAACAATCAGTTCAATCTACTACTAATAAACAAACAATTAATCAACACCAGGTTTCTCCACCACAATCCACCACTTCAGTTCATAGTCAGTTCATACATGTTGCTGTTAATGGGTGCTAATTAGCCGACCGACACCCTGGAAGCCCAGCTGGAGGAATGTATGAAGCCTTAAAGTCACTAAAGTCCAATCTCACAAACAATACAGTTAGTCTTACCGGCTGCCTCTTCACCCGTTCACAGATTCATCCAGTTCCACACAGGTTGACACAAGATCTCTTGTCAAGAGTCCACCACTACCATTTGTTTGGCTCTCTCTTCCTCTTTTCTTCTGCTTCCTGTTCATTGTCCGTCCCACTTTTAGGTCCATGTGACTGCATGTTTTTTTCTCTTCTTTTTTTTTTTTTCTTTTTTCTTCCTTTTTCTGATTTGACTTCACACCTCCCACTCGATCTTTCCATGAACCACTGGGAAGATCGCAATTCCGTTGTCAAATTTGGTACATCTGGAGTTTTATTCCTCATTTGTTTGACTTTCCATACGTTCCTCTGTTGTCGTACTTGGTACATCTGGAGTTTTATTCCTCTCTGGTTTGACTTTCCACACGTTCTTATGAACTCCTTCTGTCTCATCCTCAAGAAGGTTCCAGCAATTCCGTCATGTGCAGTATTGTGGGCTTCTCGACCCAACAGTGTTGACTCCCAAGCATCATGGGGTATGATGGGAACTGCAACTCTGTCTTCTCTGAAGATCTGTATTCTGCCACCACAGACTAATAATCCAGACTTTTTGTAAACCACCAACCTATCTGTGGTTGTGTTGGGAAAGTTGGCACCCATTTGAGCAGCAAGAAAAATGTCCTTGAGAGCATCTTGTCGTTCTCTAATGGAGATTACCCCAGTTGAGCAGACTGCCTCCCACTTTGGTTTACTTACAGCTTGATTTTTCCTAATGAATTTCTTTGCTGCTCTCCAAACCCAGACAATTGTCTTGACTAGTCGTGCCAAACTGCTAAAGCGGTTAACGTTTATCAGGTTCTGTATGGATATTGATGGCCGCCGTTCCTTTGCCAAGACCTCTGTCCGATTATAAGGCAGGTCTTGTTTGAGTTCTGACTCCTTTATCCCAGTCCTCGTGGTTACAGCAACAAATGCCTTCTTTTGCTTTGCAGGGGTCACCAAACCAATTGGGTCATACAGACCAGACACTTGGCTGAGGAGCTCTCGTCTTGTCAAAGGGTTGGGTGTTTGACTCCTGACTTGGTCCAACTGGAGGTTTTGTCCAGGTCGCATTTTTTTCCTCTTCTTTGAACAATTTATGCTAACCATGACATAGAGCTTATCTTCCTCCACAATGTACTCCAGACCGAGTGCTTTTTCATCCTCGTCCCGCATCTGGTTTGGTAGAACCATAGTCTTTTTTCCTGCTTCATCCTGTTTGTTGGTACAATCTTTCCTCCCACTTTGCCCTTCTCCACAGGGTCTCTTGGATTAAGCCTTTAACTTCTCTTACTTTTGCTTGACATTCTTTTGCAGTATTTTCCAGGTCAGACATCTGCTGTTTACTTAATGTGGCTTCTTCATTTCCACCCAATTTGGATTCCACTTCTGCGATGAGACTTGCTTCTAGATCATCATTTGCCGTCATAACTTTTTCAGCTTCTATGTTGAGCTTGTGGAAGCTGTCTTTTAATTCCTCTTCAGTCATGTCCTCATGCGTCCGAGTTATATTATTGACCAATCGAGTTAGCGACCGTTTTGCTGTCGTTCTCTCCATCTTTAATTGATCAACAGTCTTCTCATCAGTTGGCTCTTTCATCTTTTGAATCAATTTGTTCAGATGTGGGGCAAACAAGTGATGTGAGCAACTGTCTCTTCGTTGTCAAGATCCTTTTATCAGTCTCCAAGAGGACCGTTTTTTTACTGTCAACCGGTTTTTACTGACAGGAGGTGCGGTTTTTTACTGTCAGCTGGTTTTTTGCTGACAGGAGGTCCGGTTTTTACTGTCAAGTTATCTTCTTAAACTGTGCGGCTTCCCCACTTGAGAAGGGATGGATGAATTCATGTAAACTTGTTTTAACAGGGTCTTACTCAAAGGACCAAGCAATTTCCTTCTTTTGACCACCTTTTATTTATTAGTGACAAGAAATGCTCCAATTTGCTCCTTGGAGCTCCTTGGAGCAAATGAGAAGCCACAACAAACTGAGTCCCACCAGCAGCACAACCAGTTTACTGGTGATAAGATGGTTTCTGGGGCCTGCCCTCTCCCCTGTCGACTCCTCATCATGAAACATCAAAGTTCATGCTCAATAATCCATAAAACAATATTAATAAGTACCAGTTTTAAATACCCAGGTTTGTTCATCCTCTGGACTGAGATGAAGTTATGTTTATGTTTTGTTTATGTTTATTAAATTTGTTCATTTTTTTTACAAAAGAAACAATACAAGACAATCTCATAAATGATAATGTACAAAATATAAAAAAATGAAAGGTAGCAGAAAGAAGAATAAATCTTATTATATCTGCCCCTTACTTCCAACAATCAGATTAAACAATAATAATCTTCAACCAACTTTTTCCAACAATCAGATTAAAC
Organism: Garcialebias charrua; assembly: GCA_038048925.1. Taxonomy (NCBI): domain Eukaryota; kingdom Metazoa; phylum Chordata; class Actinopteri; order Cyprinodontiformes; family Rivulidae; genus Garcialebias; species Garcialebias charrua. The sequence goes on from JBBPBX010000254.1 coordinate 83,446, forward strand.
AATAATAATCTTCAACCAACAGTACAAAATGACTAACTCTTTCTAATTTTCTAACTAATACAATACACATTACGCTATTTCATATATTTTTTTAACACATTTGTTTTGATCATTTTCTTAAATGTAAACATTGACTTGGCATTTTTAACTACATTCTCCAAGCCATTCCATAATCTAATTCCCTGGATTGAGGTAGAACGTCCCTTCAAACTAGTTCTGAATTGTGGTTTTACAAACATCTCTGTCCCCTTAAGATTATAACAACTTTGTCTTTTAACAAAATGCATTTGGATATTTAAAGGTAATGCATTATTTTGAGCCCTATACATAACTGATAAAATATTATAGTCTACCAAATCATGGAACTTCAATAACTTCAGTTGATAAAATAATGTACTTGATGGATGACGGTAATGTTTTCTAGTGATAATTCTTACAGCTCTTTTCTGTAATACAAAAATAGGCTTTGTGATTGTTTTACACGCTTTCCCCCAAACATCAATACAATAGATTAAGTGTGGAACAATGATTGTGTTATACAACAAATACAGAGCTTTATCATTCAATAGGTCTCTGACTTTGTACAGTACTGCAATCGATTTAGCTATTTTTATTCTTACAGAATTTATGTGTTGTTTCCATGTCAGTTTGTCATCAATGATAACACCCAAAAACTTCACCTCACTCACTCTACAAATCTCAACATCCTCAATTTTGAGTGGAACATCAACAGTTTTCTTTTTATTACCGAATATCATGTAATTAGTTTTTTCTAGATTTAATGATAATTTATTTATTTTAAACCAAGTTTGTATCTTGACAAATTCTGTCTTTATCAATTCCAACATTTGTTCTATATCTTCACCTAAACAGAAAAAAGTGGTATCATCAGCAAAAAGTACACATTTAAGGAGTCCTGACACATTTACCAAGTCATTCACATATAAAATAAAAAGCTTTGGTCCAAGTACAGAGCCTTGGGGAACTCCACATGTGATATTACAGAGGTCAGATCTTACATCATTTATTTGTACAAATTGTTTCCTATCTTTTAAGTAGCTAGATACCCACTGTAATGCTGGTCCTCTAATACCATATTTGTTCAGTTTTTCAAGGAGAATGGTGTGATCAATAGTATCAAATGCTTTTTTTAAATCAACAAAAATACTGATACAATATTGTTTTTGATCGACAGCAGTAGTTATTTGTTCCATTAATTCCATGAGAGCCATTGATGTAGAGTTTTTTGATCTAAACCCATACTGACTGTTGCTTAGAATATTTTGTTTATCTATAAATTGATCTAGTCTGTTCACAAATAGTTTTTCAAGAATTTTTGAAAACTGTGGTAACAAGGATATAGGTCTATAATTGTTGAACACACATTTATCACCATTTTTAAAAAGAGGAACTACCTTAGCTACTTTCATATTATCTGGAAATATTCCTGTTGAAAATGATAAATTACATATATATGTAAACGGCTCAATAACATGGCTCATTATGTCCTTTACAAACATCATATCCATGTCCACCCAGTCTTTTGATCTCTTGTCTGTAAGATTTTTTACTACATTCATTATTTCCTCTTTGTTAGTTCCATTTAGAAAAATACTATTTGCACAACCTGTAATTGAATGGATCACTATTATTATCTACTTTTGGTATTTTAGCTGCAAGGTTTGATCCAACATTCACAAAATATTGATTAAATCCATTTACAATTTCATTTTCATCATGAATTTCATCGTTGTCTTTTACAAAATCTTTTGAAATACCAGTTTTTGTTTTATGATTCTTCAGGACACTATTCATTAAACAAGATGGCCGCGTTCAGACCAGCCGCAGCTTCACGAGCTCCCAGTTCATCCCTAGTTTTTAGTAATTTTAATAGTGTTTTTGTACCTGACTCTGCGCATTTTTTGCGGGTGAATTATAGCCGAACTGAACTGTTAAGAATCGGAGCGGATTTACCACAGGGCACAGCTGAAATCAGCAACGAACTCAAATCAGAGCTCGGAAGATTGGAGCTGTTAAGAACATCTTTCTGGAAGCAGATGCGCTCCGTTTCACGCTCCAGGGGAAAGAAAAGGAAGCGGTGCTCCCGAGGAAAGAAGAGGGGCTGCCGAGCAGGAATTATGACGAGACTGCGGGCAGACGCTAAAACCGGGAGACCCCCGATGCCGGCTCTTTTTCTGTCCAACGTCCGCTCGCTGGACAACAAAATGGATCTACTTCGTTTGAGAGTGACCACGTCGGAGGAAATGAGGAGGTGCTCTGTGCTCTGCCTCACGGAAACGTGGATCTCTGAGGATACACCGGACTCTGTTTATGAGCTGGATAACAGACTCTTTTTCAGAACAGACCGGTGCACCGAGACTACGGGGAAAACACGAGGCGGTGGTGTTTGTATTTACGTGAACAAAGATTGGTGCACGAACTGTGCTGTGATCAAAAGGCTTTGTTCAGCTGCCGTGGAGTTGATCACAGTAAGGTGCCGCCCGCACTACCTCCCCCGCGACTATTCTGTGATTCTAATCAGTGCTATTTACATAGCGCCTGATGCTAATGCTAATGACGCCCACGGAGAAATTCATGACTTACTCACCTCGCTGTAGTGTAAATATCCTGAGGGGCTCTTCATTGTTTGTGGTGACGTCAATCACGTGGACCTACAGGCCTCTCTTCCAACCTTCAATCAGCACGTTTTCACAGCAACAAGAGGAAATAAAATGCTTGACCAAGTCTACACTAATGTGAAGGGGGCGTACACGGCGAAGACACGCCCACCGCTCGGAGCTTCCGATCACTGTGCTTTGTTGTTGGTCCCAAGACAGCTTCCCCCACTCAGGCGCTCCAAGCCGGAACAAAGAGAGATCAAGCTGTGGCTTCAAGATAGTACCCCCATGCTGAAAGACTGTTTTGAGAAGACAAACTGGTCTGTCTTCAGGGAGGCAGCTACTGATGGGAGCTCAGTTGACCTGGAACTTTATGCTTCCTCAGTCCTGGGTTACATCAGCACATGCTCTGAAAATGTATCCATAAAAAAATATGTTAAATCTTACCCGAACCGAAAACCCTGGTTAAATAAAGAAGTCCGCGCCTTGCTAGCAGCCAGGGACACTGCATTCAAGTCCGGAGATACAGAGGAGCTGAGAAAGAGCAGGAAAGAACTGGAGGATGGCATTAAGAAGGCCAAGGCCACGTATGCACAGAGGATCGAGGGACAGTTCACCTCACAAGACCCACGGAGCATGTGGAAGGGTATTAAATGCATAACAGATTACAAAGGCAAGAACAAACAATGCCCCAGGGACCCATCTCTGCCTGATGCCCTCAATAAGTTTTATGCACGTTTTGATGATCCAAACAGACCAGCTAGCACCAGACTCACCTCATCACCAGATGAAGAGCATCTCAGGGTGACCGCAGCAGAAGTGAGAGGCAGTCTCAGAAGGATCAACCCTCATAAAGCAACCGGACCAGACAACATCCCAGGGAAAGTTCTGAAGGAATGTGCGGACCAGCTCTGTGAGGTGCTGGAGTCAGTTCCCACCTGCCTGAAGACCGCGACCATCATCCCAGTCCCAAAGAGCTCCACAGTGACTGGTCTGAATGACTATAGACCAGTGGCCCTCACCCCGATAGTCGCTAAATGTTTTGAGAAACTGGTCATGTCCCACATCAAGGCAACCGTCAACATCAACGAGGACCCTCATCAATATGCATACCGTGAGAACCGATCAACAGAGGACGCCATCTCCTCTGTGGTCCACACTGCTCTCACCCACCTGGATCAGAAGGACTCATACGTGCGTCTGCTCTTTGTGGACTTCACATCTGCCTTCAACACCATGATCCCCCAAACTCTGATAGACAAACTATCTACACTTGGACTAAGCCCCTCCATTTGTAACTGGGTACTAGACTTCTTAACAGACAGACCACAGTCCGTGAAGATCCACAACTTCTCCTCCTCCACCATAACCCTCAGCACTGGCTCTCCTCAAGGATGTGTGCTGAGCCCTCTTCTGTTCACTCTGCTCACATATGATTGTACAGCCACACATCCAGGCTGTCATATTGTTAAGTTTGCAGATGATACAGCGGTGGTGGGATGCATCACAAACAATGATGAGTCCAGCTACAGACAGGAGGTGGAACACCTGGAGAGCTGGTGCAAAGAGAATAATCTTCACATGAATGTGAAGAAGACAAAGGAGATGATTGTGGACTTCAGAAGGAACAAACACACCCACGCCCCACTGAACATAAGTGGATCTGCAGTGGAAGTGGTCTCCAGCTACAAATACTTGGGTGTACACTTGAATGATAACCTCAGCTGGAGCAACAACACCACCAGCCTGATCAAGAAAGGTCATCAGAGACTCTACTTCCTCAGACGGCTGAGACGTGCTGGTCTGAGCAGCCCAGTTCTCACCTCGTTCTACAGGTGTGCAGTGGAGAGCGTCCTGTGCTCCAGCATCAATGTGTGGCATGGAGGCTGCACAGTTGCAGAGAGGAAAGCTCTACAGAGAGTGGTGAAGGCTGCACAGAAGTCTGTTGGAGTCAGTCTCCCCACCATCACAGACATTTACACCTCCAGATGCAGGAAAAGAGCCACCTGCATCATGAAAGACCTCACTCACCCAGCACACTCACTCTTTGCCCCACTCCCCTCAGGACGGAGGTTGAGGAGCATCAAATGTAGAACCACTAGACTGAGGAACAGCTTCTACCCTGAGGCTGTTAGACTCATGAATAAATAAATAATAAGAATAAACACTGCAAAATATCACATCATGCTGATGCTGATCTGTTTTCTTGTTGCTGTGTTCATCTGTGACCATCTGCTCATACAGACTCATGTTCGTGCTGCTGTTTATAATGATGTTTTTCCACTACATTAGGGCTTAGTGTATTACTAGTTGATGTTTTTCTTAGTTAATTCTAGATGTTATTACTGTTTTTCTCTTGCATTTGTTGTTGGATGTAACTGGGACCCCGTGTACATAATCTCGTTTTCATCACATGTACCACATGCGGTGCAAATGACAATAAAGACTCTCTGACTCTGACTCTGACTCTGATTACTCGCCATGTTGCTTTCATATCACCATTACTTTTATCTAATAATTTACTATAATATTCTTTCTTATGTTTCCTTATAATCCCTACTAATTTATTTTTATACTTTTTATATTTTTCTTCAGCGCTCTGACTTCGCAATTTCAAGAAACATGAATACAAATAATTCTTTTTTTACAAGCATTTCTCAACCCTTTTGTCATCCATGGTTGATCAATCGTATTTCTCTTTGTGTAATTTGTTTGCACACAATTCTTTTCATACAGAGCTTCCAAGATATTCATAAACTCATCATATGCTCTGTTCGCATCATCAACATACACATCATTCCAGTCTTGTTTATCTAGATCCTCTTTCAATTTTTCCAAAACTTTTTTTGACGTGTTTATGATCTTTTTCTTCATTGTGACTGCTTTTGTGATGCTTTGATCATTTTTATAGATTGTGAAAACTGGTAAATGATCACTTAAGTCGGTCGTTAAGATACCACCTATCACGTCCCCATTTGTTATATTTGTGAAAATATTATCAATTATTGTGGCACTATGAGTTGTAATTCTTGTTGGCTTTGATATCAATGGATACATATTTAAACTGTACATTGAGTTTATAAATGTGCTTATGTTATTTGAATCTGTTTTATTTCCCATATCAATGTTAAAGTCTCCACACAAAAAAACTTTTTAATTAAAACTCTTCTCCATTAGCTCCAAGATTTTATCCGTGAATATTTCTATATTTGCTCCTGGTGATCTATATACACAACTTATTATTATGTTTTTATCGTTTTTGTTTATTATTTCTATTGTTATCATTTCCATAATATTATCAACTATTATTGACATTTCACTATTTAATTTACATTTTATTTCATTATTGACAAATAGAGCGACTCCACCACCTCTTTTATTATTTCTGTTCATATGATATAATTCATACCCCTCGATGTGAATATTACTTGTGTTATCATCATTGAGCCATGTCTCTGACAGCGCTATTATCGTAAAAGTTCTATTTAACTGTTTTAAGTAATCTGTTATTTTGGATATGTTTGCATTTATACTTCTGCTATTAAAGTGAATAATAGAGAGAACTCCATTTGATATATTGATGTCATTAAACTGCTCTTCATTATAATATTCGCTATCTTTTATTACAGGAAAAAAATTGCATCAATCACATTTTCAACATTATATATTTTAGGTTCTGAGTCTTCGTATGTTGTCATGTTCTAATGTATTTGTTCATTTCACTGTATATTTTATCCATTTTGAGTGTGAGTTGTTTCATTGATTTGTAATTTTTCATCTCCTGAGTTCATCCAGATCCGTCAGCTCTTTTATCATTTTAGGCTGAGACCCTTCCTTTGTTTTGATAAAGATGTATCCATTTCTTGTCCATGTTGATGCTATTTTGTTTTGTTTTTTAACAACCTTGCTTCATGTGCAATTTTTCCATATTTTTTGGTTAGATGTTCATTTATGTAAACTTTTGATCCCTGCAGATTTCTTTTTTTATGCATAACATGGTTTTTTGTATTCCTGCTAATGAACTTGACGACTACTGACGGTTTGAATCTTGGTGATTTACTGGGCAGGGTGTGACAGAACGAAATTTCCTCATGTTGTATGTCAATGTTCATGTCCCGTAAAAAAAGTAACTACATGCTCCTCAAGAGTCTCTTGTTCTTCCTGAGATTCATACTCATTTGTGTCACTGTTATTAGGAGCTCTTTTATATGTCCGACACTTACTAACATCAAGTCCTGAGATCACCACGTTGTCTTGCTTTGTGTATTGTTCTAAGTCGTCTATTTTTCGTTCTAGTTCAGCAATTTTATTGTTTTTGCTAATTATCAGTTCTTTCAGTTCTCTTATTTCTTTAACCAGACCCGGCCTGGGAATCCATTTTTGCTGTTAATTTTTCTATTTGTTCACCCATAAAGTTGAGTGATTCTTTAAAGTCTTGCATTTCTACTGAGTTGTTTCCCTCCGAGTCTGGTGATTTTTGTCCTCTATTTCTCATACTTACAGAGTTTGTGATCTAGTGGTAGCAGGTCTTTGGTTTGTTTGCTGAACCACGTGGCCCTTCCACAAGGCTCACAGGCCTAACGATGGTGGCTGTGGCCCAGCAGTGCAGCACACAGATCAGCAGTTATTAGATCAGAACTCACGGTCTCAGCAGCCTGCAGCAATCAGATCTATTATCCGAAGAGGTTTTCTCACTAGCCCGGCGGCAGTCCTCCGGCTCACGCACGGCGCCTGGCCCTCCCCGGTTGCCGCAGATCCGATGTAGCCCAGCTAGCACAGCACGTAGCTCCAGCAGCTCCAGGCGCAGCTCCGACGCCAGCCCAGCTCCAGGCGGCGGTCCTCCGGCTCGCCCACGGCGCTCAGCCCAGCTCGAAGCTCCAGGCGGCGGTCCCCCGGCTCTCTCACGGCGCTCGGCCCAGCTTGAAGCTCCAGGCGGCGGTCCTCCGGCTCGCCCACGGCGCTCGGCCCAGCTCGAAGCTCCAGGCGGCCGTCCTCCGGCTCGCTAACGGCGCTCGGCCCAGCCCAGCTCCAGGCAGCGGTCCTCCGGTTCTCTCACGGCGCTCGGCCCAGCTCGAAGCTCCAGGCGGCGGTCCCCCGGCTCTCTCACGGCGCTCGGCCCAGATTGAAGCTCCAGGCGGCGGTCCTCCGGCTCGCCCACAGCGCTCGGCCCAGCTCGAAGCTCTAGGCGGCGGTCCTCCGGTTCTCTCACGGTGCTCGGCCCAGCTCGAAGCTCCAGGCGGCGGTCCTCCGGCTTGCTCACGGCACTCGGCCCAGCTCGAAGCTCTAGGCGGCGGTCCTCCGGCTCGCTCACGGCGCTCGGCCCAGCCCAGCTCCAGGCGGCGGTCCTCCTGTCGTAGCCCGTAGTAACAATCCCCAACTCCGTGGTGTTTTGCCGCGTTAGCTTTTATCAGCAGCACATGGCTAGCGTTAGCTTGTAGCCTGTAGCCTCCACTCACAGCTTTGTTGTTTTCTTTTGCTGCAACAAAGCACCTCCAGCGTGCCGGCCTGCGTTTCTTCGTAACAACCAGCGTATTTTTCCGGTTTATTTGTTAACGAAGCCCGCAGCTCCGCAGCTCCGGCTCCCGGTTACGGTGACCCAGCTCGGTTCAGCCTCTGGATTGACTCTGGATTGAAGTTATGACTTCTTGTGCAACTTCTGTGTTGAGTCATTGGTCTCAAATGCTTTGAGGTCTAAATTTCAGCTGGTTGAATACTTCTGCTGAGGCATGCTCATATCAATGACATCATGCATTTCCATGCACACTTGTTTTTGTCATAAAAAAACTTTTTTCTAGCTGGTTTGGAGTTTGTGTTGAAGCTGCAGAAGTCTGAAGGATCTCTGCAGCTTCACACCCGTCGTCCACGTCGCTGCCACCACGAAACAAGATAAATCACTTCAAAGACTTGAAGTTTCCTGTGGCAAAAACTAAAAAGTCCAAACAAAAAACACCCTCGAGCCATCACACATACACAGAATAATTAAATCCCACCTGACTACTCCCCCAGGGACAAACATTACATTCATTTTGTTTTGCTTGTTGCTCTGCGGTCTAGAATAAAAACTCAGGAAGCTTTGGAAAATAAGTGAATTCCACCTAAATACAGATCTGAATTATGTCCTTTTTATTTAACTATAGAAGAGATGATTTTAGTAGATTTTTTAAGTGACACTGACACTTGGAGCCCATTTCATCCTGAAATTAAAGACACGGCATTCCTTACAGGGATGATCAACACCTGCTGCCTTCAAGGCCACGGGTTTAAACAAAGATCATCTTTTGCTGAAATGGGATGAAGTTATTGTCATTTTGATCAAACTTTAATAAACATCAAAGTTCATGCTCAATACTCAGAGTCGAAAAATCCAACAAAGTTCAGTCAGGTCCTCTGGACGGTTTCTTTGTGTTGAAATGTTTCATCTTTCATCCAAAGGACTTCATCAGAACAAGGAGCCACAACAAACTCAGTCCCACAAGTAGCACACACGGGGGCAACCAGTTTGATGGTGATAAGATGGTATCAGCCACTTTGGCCGTGGCTGCCTCAGATGAGTCAATGGGGGAGAGGGCGGGCTCCAGAAACCATCTTTTCACCATCAACCTGGTTGGCTCACTGTGTGAGTGTACTACTTGTGGGACTGAGTCTGCAGCAGTCTTGGTCGATATGGGGGTTTTGGAGGCGGCGGCCGGTGTGGGAGTCTTTGGGGGAATGTGTCTTGCTGAAAGTGCTAGGAAGAGTCTGAGATGGTTGTGCCAAACCTGGCACAGAACATAGACTTGAAAAGTTTTAATTGAATGTTCAGATTTGTAAAGGAGCCCTCAATCCCAGAGAGCCATCCCTGTGTTGGCTTAGAATCTGTTTTTGGCCGAATTATAAATAATAATAATAATAATTATTATAATTATAATTGAATTATCCTGTTACAACCGGGTTTAGATTCAAATAAGCTGCAGACGCAGGAGGAGTTCGGATCTGCTGAATTACCAGGTCCTCACAGGACAGAGGAAGAGTCACATGTCAGCGTGGCAGTGATGATGTCACTGGCAGAGCAAACTGGTGCTGCATGTGGTCCATGGGAGGTTGAATCCAAAAACGAGGACCGGTTGTCGAAGCAGGAGTTGTGAACAAGAAGGCAGAAAACAGAAGCCAGAGCCAAGACGTGATCCATGAAGCCTGGTCATAGAAGAGGAAGACAGAGTCTGTACCATAGTAAGAATGCAGAAATCCAGATCTGAAGAGGGACAGGCGAAGAACCTGAAAGTTATGCACCATAACTCATGTTCCCTGAAGAAAGGGAACGAGGTGCAACATATGCTATGGGAATTGCGCCCCCGCATGATTACCTGAAGGAATACATTCACGCATTTACGGCAGGGACGTCAGCGTCGCCAGAGGCCCCGCCCTCTGGGTACTTAAGCTGCTGACGCCCATCCATCAATCTCCAAGATGCACTTCACCGAGCTTTCAGCATTGAAAAGGGCCAGATATGTTGCACCTCGTTCCCTTCCTTCAGGGAACATGAGTTATGGTGCATAACTTTCAGTTCCCTTTCAGTCATGTCTCTCGGTGCAACATATGCTATGGGAACGTAATTCAACCACGCCCTTGAAATGCTCAGTAAAATGCATGCTAGTGTGAACGTCCGCCTTTATTCAAAAGGCATTCCAAGGTCGCTTTCTATTGTGCGTTAGAAAGGACAGCCTGAGTGACATCACACGCAGTAACATCCAAACTGTAATGCTTTGCAAAAGTGTTTAATGAGCTTCAGTTCGCAGCAGCACAAATGTCTGCAACTGGTACACCCTTGAACAGTGACCACGAGGTGGCCAAGCCTCGAGTAGAGTGAGCGTGCACTCCAGAGGGCACCTGTTGACTTTTGCTACTGTACGCCCTTTTTATGGCCTCAGTCACCCAGTGTGAGAGGCGCTGCCTTGATAGGGCCTTTCCGGTAGCAGGTGCTGCAAAGCACACAAACAGTTGATTTGTTTTTCTCCATTCAGCTGTTCTCTGCATGTAAGTGCTTAAAGATCTCACGGGGCAGAGAGCCTTCAGCCTTTCCTGTTCCTGAGTGAGGACAGGAGCAGGTGGAAAAGAAGAGAGATCAAAGTCCAGACATCTAGGGTTTAAAGTCAAGACCTTGGGGATATATGCGGGATTAGGCCTTAGGGTGACCTTTGACCCGTCAGGGGCGAACCTTGTACACATTGGGTGTACGGACAAGGCATGGAGGTCACCCACACGTTTCGCCAAGCAAAGAGCCAGGAGAAGAGCGGTCTTGTAAGATAATAAGTCTATCTTAATGTCGCTCAGTGGTTCGAATGGGGGATCACAGAGAGCCCCCAAGACCAGACTAAGATCCCATCCAGGGGTCAAGATCCTGCTGGGGGGTCTCTTCCTCAGCAAGCCCTTCATAAATCTCATTATGAGCGGGTACGCACCAGGCATCCTGCTCCCCCAGCCTTCGTGACAGGCCGAAATTGCAGATAGGAACTAGCCTGGCCCTCGCCTTCCTACACAGCTCCGCTCAATTCTATTTTCCCTTCACTGCTCCGTCTGGGACTTCTCCCATAGAGAAGGATTTCGCCGGTAGATTTTTGACCGGACCAATCAGAGAACAGAAGGCGAAGTTTCCGGACCAATCAGAGAACAGAAGGCGGAGTTTTGAACGACGTCGACTGACGTCGTCAGTTTGCCCTGCTTAAAATGGCTGCCGGCACGAAGAAATTTACAAGAAAACACGGTAAAAACTATTATTTTTTTGCTGAGAAAAAATATATTTCTTAGCTGAGCTATTTATCTGAACAGTTAGCCTGCTCCGTGTCCACTCATGTGGACCCCCTGCTCCGCGCAACATACGTCACGGCCAAACGTTAACGATTGGGTAAAATCAGATCCAATGGTTTTGTTCTTCAGTAGAGGCCACGCCTCCAGCAAGAATCGGTCTCTATAGGAGAAACTCCAGACCCTAGTACGAAGCAAAGTGAAGGACAAGGGTCTGGTTTTAACCAGGCTAGATAGGAACACCTTAATTGTTGAAAAAGAACAACCTTTCTCCAGCAAGTCCTGAAGAAAGGTGAGGAGCTGAGCCAAGTCACATGAATAAGAAATAATATTTCTTTCTGAGCACCAGGCTTCAAAAATACGCCACTTCCGGGCATAAAGAGACTGAGTTGACCCAGCTCGTGCATTTTGAATGGTATTTACCACATTTTCTGGCAGGCCTGAGGCCACAAGCTTGTCACTTTCCACCACCAAACTGAAATTTGCCACAGCTCTCAGCCTAAGTGGCGAGGCTGCTCCTTCTGGTGACGTGGGGGGTCCCTGTAGAGGAGCAGATGGTAGAACCAGCTCTCACTCAGGGGCCCTAATTCCTATGGTCCCTTGAAGTCACCCTTGAAGGTCAATCGAATTAGGGAGAGGACCTTCCTGAAGATGTACCACCCTACTGCTCTGATCAAGAGTGTTTGGGGGCAGAGGCAATCTGTCGTCATTATTAGACAAAAGCGGGACAGAACGTCTGCTTTTCCTCTTTTTGTTGTGGGTCATGGAACGCAGGGGTTGCAAGTTTTGTAAACGATCAGATCTCCTGGTCCCAGCCCGTTTCCTGGTTGGGTCTGGTTTACTGGTCTCTGGCCTTAAAAGGGTTCTGGAGCCTGACAAACCACCGGTGGGCTGTGTTTCACCCGGTGGGTGTACGTCGTTTAAGAGCAGAACTGAGTCAGCACATTGAGCGCGGTCACGTGCTACAAGATCACTGCTTGAGCATTGCGTGTCGCCCACCACGGATAAGGGGGCAGCTTCAGCATGAGAATGTGGAGATGGTCCTTTGTGCTGAGCAGACTTTATATAGGTTGGTGACAGAGAGCTCAGTCCTCTTCGATTAAAAGGAAGAGGAGTCTGATTCAGCCCTGGCTTGTTTACACACACTGCAGTTTCATCACAACTGCTTTTGTCAATGTGTGAAGCTGGTGATAGCCTGCGGGCTTCTGCCGTGGCCCCCCGTCCCTTACTGGGAACCGTTGAATAGGTGACCAGGAAGGTGGGTCGTCAGATTCTGACGGCGTGCACCCCTGGAGCGCGGATGTGTCACGGGTTTGTTTGGTTTGTGTATTGTCCGCCCTGTGGTTTACAACGGAGCGGGGGCCGGAGCACGTGATCCCCCTCACCTGTCTCTGTGAGGAGTGTCGGACCTGCTTGCAGACGTCTCTGGGCCTGTCCGCTACAGACAGAATAGAGACACCCTGCTAAGGTTTATTGATTAGGCGAACACCCCATGAGCCGTGAGGGAGGGGGGGATGATGGCCCCGCACTTTATATCGGCTGGCAGGACAGAGGGATCCGTTCTGCTGATTTTATTGTGTTTGTTGTTGTTTTTTTTTTGTCAGTCAAGAAAACAGAGAGTGGCTGTTTTTTTAGCTTTATTCATGCTTATGTGTAACGACATATTTGACTTTATGTCACTCACAGCAGAAAGAACACGATTTGTATCCAAAACAAAGTCACTAGCTTTTTGTACCGTGCTACAAACAAAGTCTGGACGTGAAAAGATCATTTCCCGTACCGCTTGGGCAGGTGATCGTGTAAAGTTTAGAAGCGGTCCTGGTTCATCAGGCACGCTTCTGTTTGGTGTCCCGGTTCATCGAGGAGGTTCTGTACCGGTCCGCCTGGCGGGGAACAAATCTGTTCTTACTCCAGGCGTGTTCGGTCCGAGGTGGGGCCGGCGGTGGTCTCTGCCGGTGCTCGGCCTCGTACGCCAGCCGCTTTTGCGGTGGGGCATGTGTGGCTGAGTGGTGTCGAGGCTACGGTGCTCTGCTCCTAGCTGA